>CAIGRQ010014591.1:0-10345 GCA_903798375.1 Fraxinus sp. D2006-0159
CTTTTTCGCGTCATTCTTCTTCTTCTCGGGGTTTTTGCCTAAAAACATGAAAAGTACACAATTCTGCACCGAAATAAACTCAATATCAATTCTCGTTAAATCCAAAAAGTGTCGAATAAGTGTGTTTTTCCACACTTATCAGTAAATTATAACATATTCAATTTAGAATGTAAAACAAATCTCCAAAATGTCATGGTTCGTCTCTTTGTATTTTTGTAAAATAAATCATAGTCAAGACTTTGGTACGCAATGACTTTGTCGTAAATTGATTCCCGTGACATTAAATTGGTGAACATCAAAATTATTTTCACAATCTTTTCAAATATATAATTTTGACTTGTACAATATACTATTCATTAAATTCGACTTGGGGGCCACATCATTATACTAGCCGAAACGAACGACCTTATCCAAATCCGGTGAAATATTCAAATGTCATACCCTTGATGATCAGTTGAAGTTCGAGAGAAGTAGACGATTGAATTGGACATCTATGCAGTAGAGTGAAAGTTGAGCGATTAGTTTGACACCAGAAAAGTCTACCAACTTATTCAAAATTTTGCTATAATTCTAGCAACTACCGATATCTTTTATGGTATGTTGGAGCATCAATTTTTAGGAGAATAGATTTTTAATAGTGATTATTTTTAGAATGCGTGATTGAAAAGTAAGAACATTTTATATTTACGTACAAAATTATTTTATTAGCAAGGTGGTTTAGATTTGAAAATAAGTTAAAAAATAATTTTTTTTAAAGAATTGGACTAAAACGTGGGCTTATTTTATTTCCCTCGCACAACCTTCAAAGGGACCTAATAGGAATAAATTAGAGTTACATTTCCCTTAAAAGTCAGCAATTGCAAATGAAATTGAAATAAGCTACTTGTACATTGCTTTTGTACATCATGGATGACATTCAATGGTGAGTAAAAATTGAGACCATTGATTATTTAAGTGTTAAAATCAACTGTAAAACTGTGTCACATCATAAAGTGTAAACAAAGTTGTCAACGATAACATAAGTGTAACAAAATTGTAGATATTCCTCAACTACCAATTGAAAGCCACAATAAATATGAAATAGTTACTCATGGTAGTAAAAGAAATTATTGCAACTCCGATCAAACAAGCCAATAGAACAGATGAAATTCAGCAATTGCAAATGAAATTTACCCTCTATAGAGTTGAAATTCACCTTGAAAAAAAAAAAAAAAAAACCTTAGCAATGAATTTCTTAGCCAAAAATGGATCCAGATGGAGTATCCACTTTTCTTTCCAAACACTTTTTTCAATTGTTTTGGTCGAGTAAAAAATTGAGGGACGAGGAGTCCTACAGCACACTGAAGTGGCCCGGGATCCTTGTACTGCATGCTGGACACATTGAACCAATTGCACCTGTTGCTTCCATTTCAGGCTGGTTGGTCTCGTGATAGAACACATTTCTGCACCAAACACAAACACTAGAGCTCTTGCTTCTATTGTCTGCTGTATTTGGCATCAGAGCATTGTTTCCCAGCCAAAATGAGGAATCGAGTCCTTGTTCCATATTTGTGTTGTGTGAGAAAACATTGGACTCCATGGGGATAACGTTTGAACTGTTTGAACCCAGAAAACTGTATTCAACTGGTTCAGCTCTACCTGAGCTCATTCCTTCAACATTAGCATTGATATTGTACTTCTCCTGAACTTCAAATAATCCTTGTGCATC
Organism: Fraxinus sp. D2006-0159; assembly: GCA_903798375.1. Lineage (NCBI taxonomy): Eukaryota > Viridiplantae > Streptophyta > Magnoliopsida > Lamiales > Oleaceae > Fraxinus > Fraxinus sp. D2006-0159. Next base: position 1,709 of record CAIGRQ010014591.1, read on the forward strand.
CTGCCGGCAAAAGATATAGATGAAATAAGTATAGAAACAGAACCAGGAAGGCATGACTTGCTTCATCAATTGGGTCAAATTTGAAGAAATGAAATCAATCCCTGTCAGTTCTGAATTTAAATGGGGAAATTGAACCAACAACTATAAATCAGCCAATGCTACCAACAACCTGACCTAAAGTAGAAATGATTCCTCGGTGAAAACTCCTAACCATCTGTTTAGTAAATTTTAATTTAAAAAATGGACGGAGGAGGAAAAACTGCTATTGAAAAGCAGAATGCTTGTTTACAAGATTATATGGAGTGATTAGTTTGTAAGCAATGGCAGTTGCGCACCAGTGTTGGTATCTAGATACCAATTGGGGGGCATAGAATACATATGGTGAGCTACGACAATGGTTAAAAAGCCAAACATAGCTAGGTTACAAACAATTGAGCATTCCACTGACACATCATGAGAGGCAACTACAGATTAAGCAAGAATTCTTGCAATGTGACAAAAATTCTGTGTTCAAGATAGTTCCCCACATTTGAACAAATGCAGAGCTTAAATAAATCTCATTAACATAGCTAGGTTAAAAACAATTGAGCATTCCACCCGACACTTCATGACGGGCAACTACAGATTAAGCAAGAATTATTGCAATATGATAAACATTCTGTGTTCAAGATAGTGCCCCACATTTGAACAAATGAGCTTAAATAAATCTCATTAAAGAGCAACCAATGATAAGACAAGAACTTTACAAGTCCTAAGCTATACAGTGTAACTTGCACGGTTGAACCTTGTGCATGCATGTATGAAAAAACCTGAACAGATACTGCACATTAAAGTTTCTTAATGGGTACCTGATCTGACATTATATCAAAGGCATGAAAGGAGCTTGATGGTTGCACTTGTGGAGTTGTAGAAGCAGTGAAACTACCCTGCAAGACATTTTCTTGACCAGTTGTCCAAATGCTGCCAGCCATGACATCCTCAACAGGCTGCAGATTGTTTCTGCCAAAACCAATTATGAAGTCGTTGCCAGAATTTCCTATCTGATTGCCTCTGGGTCCATCCTGGTCCCTGCCTGAATAATTCATGCTGAAACTAGTTCCAAGTTCACATGTTTTGTTGTTTATAGACGAACCAAGTAAACCAAACCCCAAAGGTTTTCCACGGTTGGCATCCTCTACGGCACAACTTTCATTGTTACTAAAATTATTTTGAAAACCAAATTTTCCCTCGGTGCCAGATTGAACACTAATACTACCTAGAAGATTTTTTTCCTGTTCAACTGTATCAGACTTTGTATGTAGTTCCGTATGTAGATGGCCAGAAGAAAGGCTCAGCTTATGATTTCTGGGGTTCTCTATTTCATGAAGTTTAGGATTATTCACAGAGGTAGTTGAGATCCTATTTGCAGTATACGCCTCATTAGAGACTTCTGCAGCACAAGATTCTGTAAGCAATACACTTCCAGATGGTTCCTGTTTGCACTCTTCTGCAACACTGCTGATCACCTGGATCACATCATTTTCTATCACAATATTTTTCTCAGTTTCAAATGCAGAAGGAGAACAATGTCGAAGAATTTTATCCTCCTCAATGCCAATCACAGCATCAGAATTTACTTCAGTATGACTACTGAAAGAAAGAAACGGTTCACTAGTCCCAATATTTTGGACGCCATCAACTTCAAGCATTTCCTCCTGGGTTCTACTTGGAGCATCCTTATCTGCTTCATAATTGCCATTCCCACTGGTTCTGAAGCTACATTTTCCATCAAGTATATACTCACCAACTGAGCTGGGTGCAATTTCTTTAACTTCTTCCTCATCTCCATGAGAGATTAGCATGTTCCTTCTGGATTCTTTAATTTGATCAGACCATGTTTCTGTAGAAATTGATGGAATGGGCACATTGCCAACATTCTCACAGGATAGGACTTCAAAATTACTGTGCTGCTTGACTCTGATTGCACTATAGTTCTCCTGTCCAACAGGTCTTGAACTAGATCCAAATACAGAGTCATCATCCACAAACTTATCAGCATCGCGCTTGAGTTCATTCATTGACTGACATAAATACTCATCATTTACAGCAATATCACGTGCTTTCACATTATCATCTGAACCAAATAAACCACTTCCAGAGACTTTGTCTTGTTTGGAATCCTTTAAGGTAACAGAATTTTTAATTACCTTGCTTGCACAAGCTGTTGCTTCAGTGAATGGAAAAGGTGAATGGCCATCTGAACCTTTCCCCTGCACATTGCAACCATCGCCAGATATTCCAGCAACACTATCAGGGAGATGCGCATAAACAGAACCTTCATGGAAACTTTTGTTCTCATTGTTAGACGAGAGAAACTCATAAACTCCGAAATTGCCATTAGCCGCTATGTGATCTCCAACATGGTCACTGGTAATCACATTGGAAGTTTCACCCATATTATTGCCTATTGAACCTAATGATCCTTTCAACATAATCTCTCTAACAGGTTGTTGACAAAACGAACTGGGGTCAACAGACACTCCCACATCAACAGAGAGTGATTCTTCAGTACTTTTCACATGGTTTCTCTCATGAGCTCCAACATGATCATTAAAATTATTCACTTCATTAAATGTACTACATGTGAACACGTGTTCATAGTTTCCCTCTTCAACTATTACCACATCATTGAGGGACAGATCATTCTTGTACATCTTTTCCCGATGAAGAGATGACTGGTGGTGCAATAGATCATCCTTCACACTGAAAGTCATTTTGCATTCGTCACAATGTAAAAATTTTCCTACTATGTCCTCTGGCTGATCACCAGCATCCAATGTGACTTGCATTTCATGATTAGAAGATGTCGAACTAACAATAAGTGATGATGCACGGCTGATCAGAATTTTCTTTCTGTTGTCATCTTGGTTATTAACATTTGCAATCTGTAAAATGTTCCAAGGACAAATCAATAAACAAAAAGAAACCATACATAGGAACTACGAAAGAAAAACAGTAAATGCAGGGTAACTTACACTGACAGAAGACAAGCTGTTAGAATCATTAATACTTTGATTATTCTCAGCACAATCAACCTTATTTGTATCTTGGGCACAATGAAGAGAGAGCAAGTACGAAGAAATATCCTTGCACGATACAAACTGCCGTCCACTGGGGCTGGATGGATATCACCAAATTAGCAATAACTCAAAAATAAAAATAAAAATAAAAAAAACAACTGAAATATGTTATCAATGAAATCAGATGTATGCCAAAAGTACAATTCAGGTTCAGGTACTCAAAGTAGCTATCGAAACAGATGAGCTTTTTAGAATCAATAAAATGTTTTATATAGCTTCATCTATATATCTGGAGTGAAGTCGAGCAGTTGAGATCTTTTCAGGAACTAATAAAATTATCAGGCAAATGCTGCCTTTCACTTGCCAAATTAATAAAATGTTCTTGGCACAGGACCTTCAAGTGCTCTAAAATGTTTTAAATTATTAAAAAAACAATAAAACCTTTTAGGGAAAACAAAAACCAGATCATTAAAGAGTGATAAATATATTCCCTCCCCTCCACTCTATGAACAAGACATTTCCATTCATGAAAAACATTTGTGCCAAACTAACAAACACCAAGCAGAACGAAAGGTCTTGGAAACATAATGCATCTTGAAGTGTTATTGCTGCATCTCCTTGACCAAATCCACCCACACACCCACCTTAGGGATCTCCTAGAGAAGGATGAAAATAAGAAGGGCAAAATGGGTCTTCCAAGAGAAGGGAAATGAAAATTACTAAGAGGGAAAAAAAAAACTTGGAATCATAGTCTAATTGATTATACAAGCCCATTTTACATGTTTTAGAATTTTATTCATGGACAAAACTTTAATGGAACCACTTTTCTGAGGCCATGAGACGAGAAAGAAATAAGAAAGATCATTAAAGCTTAAATATGATGTAAACACTTCTAATAAAATTTATGCACAAGGGAAAGATGAATGTGCGACGCTTTGTTAGAAAATTCTTTAACCAGTTTTTACTATCGTGGCACCAAATCAAGACAAATACTAAATACTATATATGACCTCAAAATAACAATTGTCGGGGTCAAGGTCAGCTATAACCGACAAATAAGGGGGGGGGAAGGACTTGTCTATACAACTCAGGGACCTCTATCTATTATGAAGCACCGACACATATACGTATCGGACACGCCGACACACAATTTTTCAAAAATTTACTGACACAACACGTTTTCGACGCATTAATTAAATTCTTTAAAATTCTTTGTTGATAAAAGTTTAGTTTTATACTTGTAAGTTGTAATTAATTTTTCTTGTCGAAATCTTTTAAATACAAGTACTTTGTTGTTTAATAATAACTTTGAGTTACAAATATATAATATTTCTCATAAAGAAAAAATGACTATGGCGGAGTGTTCAAAGAGTGTCGGTATCCGATATGTGTCGGATATGAACACGCTACCCTAATTGAAGTGTTCGTGGTATAAAGATCAACTATGTAAGAATTGGTCAATTTTGTTCATGAATCTCATTCATAAGTGAAACATTAATCTAATCGAAGAGTAGGTTACAAACTTTGTACCAACCCCATTTAATATATCAGAAGCTTGCATACAAAATTTTGATGTCCATTTCCCATTGTCCGACATGCACAAATTAATGGAGAAGATATTTTAGCAAGTCTATTTAGGCCTCATCTATCCTTCCAAAGTAAGAGCATCTTCTAAAGGTTCTTTATCAGCCACGTGCCTTTATTATAGAGAGTGAATCGTCTTTTCGCGGAATCCAACAAACTCTCTAAATTGAAAATTGAACTTAAAGAGTCGATTTGACACTCTAAATGTAGAGGGTCAGACCACTATTTATACTTTTAGCGGTTTCATTTACTATTTCACAACTTTTTTGGCACCATTATCATTATATATTAATTGGTAATTTTCGAAACAGAGAAAGTAATAAATTGAAAAAAAATGGAAAGTAGGTGTTAAAAAAGGGGAAGATGTCATTTTACAATAAACTTATATTTTTGTTTAGCGTTGATTTAGAAAGTTACTAGTGAAATCTTTCAAAATTGGGGAATGGTTATTTGTTGTACTAAGATAACTTCGGCTCATATTTTGTGTTACTAGTGCAAACAAAATAACAAATTCACGTGCAAAAAAGTGAATATAATAGATATAAAACAAATTCAACATTAACCTCATACAACCTTTATCACGAATTTCAGATTCTCTTAAATTATTTTTTTATAACAAAAAATTCTCCTTTAATATTCCAAAATACAAAATGGGACTTCACATGTCCTTGACTTGTCAGGCTCAGGCCATGCACCTTTCATTTAAGATATTAGAAGAAAAAACACAAGACATGCAACGAGGCTTGTCACACACGTGTCTCATCAAATTCAAGCCGTATTTGTATTTAATGTGCATCAAAGATTGACACTCTACCCTAGAGAGTTTTAGTACTCCACTAGAAACTGCTAATTCATTAACATATGTTCGGATTTCTAACTGCAAAAAATAGAAGTGCACTTATTTATTTATCCACTCATCGAATTATTCTTGTCCCTATAATCAGCATTCTGTAGTCCTTTTCAAGCCTTGTCTACAATACGTGCAAGCCCTAGATCACGTGTAATGGTTTAGAGATAATTTTCTTTAGTCAAACACAGATCAATTTTCTGCCTTGCCTAAGTGCTTCATCATGTAGAATGGCAGTCTTCCTAGTGTTTCATCACGAAAGTCTTAAAAATCAAATAATCTATTCCTAGTGAATTTTAATATATTCCGAACAATACTGAGCACAGAACAATGCAACACTTAACAGCGTACCTGTACACTGCATTATTCAATACTAGTTAATGAACATCAAGGCATACATTGCAATTTTCCAGATCGTCAAAAAGTAATCCAAACTACTCGAATTTATTAGCTGTCTTTTTCCTAGCACATCTAGATTCCCCGATTGCAAAACACAAAGCAAACAAGAACCAGTAAATAAAGTAACAGTGTTGTTCGAATAAGAACCTTAGGTAACGACCACAATACAACCACACGTGTCCTTTCTTCTTCTTTAGAGAGAGTAAGAGATTCCAACCAATTGGCAATGTGCTCCCGAACATGCTTGCATCCACAATCCTCCTCTTCTTCCTGCTACTTCCCCACTTCCCATTCAATCCTTCCAGAAACCTCACTAAATCCTCTTTGCCGTTCAAGCCTTCTGTCCTCTGTTTAATTTCCTCCGCGTAAGGATTCTCCAATGTCCCCAAAGCCACCAAATCCACTTCCACCCCATCCCTATTCAATGACGCCTTCCTATCTATATCCACATCCCCCACATTCTCACTCATAATCGAACCATTTTTATTATGATTACCATCATAAGAATCAGAATTAGAATTAACCCCCAGCGTGCAGTTGGCATTATTCTTCACAATTTCAAATTGACAAGGGCGACCCCGTTTCCGTTTATGGCTAACAGTCACCACATTGGACGAGGATGAGGAGGGAAATGACGATAATTGTTGGGGGAGGGAATAAGAGTAATCTATTTTAACAGGGATTAAGTCTTCAGGGTTGGAGTTGGTAACAAATAATTGCTTAAGCAGAGCGATAATCTGTGAATTTTCTTTCTTCTCTGGAACAGAATTACCATTATTACCGTTCGTAACGGGTGTAGGACGGAGATGAGGAGTGCGGCGGCGAGGGGCGGATGAAGTGGCGGAGGAGGAAGAGGAGGCAGGAGCGAGGCGGTAGCGGGAATAAGTCTGTTTGCGGGAGCCAGCGGACTCATTGAAGACGCTCCGGTCGATCTTCGGGACTGCGACGTCGTCACAACGGAGGGGGCCAACGGCACAGGAAGAGCATTGAGAGAGGGAATATAGTTCGGATTGGGATAGTAAACGGATATCTACAATGGGTATTGAGTCTACTTGGAGAGGGACATCGTCTGCAGCGGCGGCGGAGGTGACGATGGAGGTGAAATCGACGGTGGGGGAGGCCATCTTAAATTGTTGGAAATGAAAGACAGGTACGGATTATATAAGGCGAAAGTTTAATGGATTTTTTTTTTCTTTATAAAAGGCATTAGTGGAGTTTATTTTCAGCGTTTTGGATAGTTCAATTTTAAGACAAATTGGCAAGATCGATGCTGACCACTTTTATATGGTCATTTACAAAAATGTCCAAAAAGTTAGCAATGTCCATTTTATAATTATTTAGACGAAAATATCCTTTTTTAACACTTTTTAATTCCACACTAAGGGTGTGTTTGGGCGGACTAGAAATTTTAATTCGGACCGTTGGTAATCAAAAAGTGGACCGTTGGGGCATTTTTTTGGAGACAAAATCTGACACCTTTGCAGTAGTCATTCAACCCATTTACACGACTTTTCCGATTTTACCCCTTTGCTTGCAGTAGAGAATCTTCATAAAGTGCACATGTAATGAGGATGAAATGGTATTTTTCTCTTCAAATTGCCTACAATAAGTCAATGGTTAAAGAAAGTGGGACCGCCGATGTGACCCAAAAATTGATTTTGGAGCTGGGATAATCTCTCNTGCACATGTAATGAGGATGAAATGGTATTTTTCTCTTCAAATTGCCTACAATAAGTCAATGGTGAAAGAAAGTGGGACCGCCGATGTGACCCAAAAATTGATTTTGGAGCTGGGATAATCTCTCCCAGACACAGCCTAAATACCATGTCAATTTATATCAGTTCTCAATTGACCCATTAAAATCAACCCAAACCTGCGAGACCCGACCCAACTAAATGAAACAAAATCAAATCTAAGACTTCTTGAATTATAGGGTTTTCAACTCAGGCCGCTTGATTGAGACCGTCGCCGCCTCCTCCTCCTCTGTTCTCTATCTGTGAGATTGGGTCTACTGAGAGCCGCCACCGACGACGCCACCACTTTCTCCCCCTAGGAGAGGTGATTTAGCAGGAGATAAATTAGTTTCAAGTAATTATTTGAAATTATCCTTGTATTTTTAAAGTTTTATTTCAACTTATTTTTCATATATATTCTGAACCCAAAATTGAAGCCATTGAAATCTGACTTGGAATCATCAACTTGGTTGTTGAAGGATGAGTTAATTGAATTGCAAGAATTGATCTCACTGTTCAAACCAACAGGACCATACCCAGAACTATTATTACCTTTCACCCCAGCTTTCAATCCATCGTTGTTGAACCCAAAATTGAAGCTATTGAAATCAGACTTGGAGTTATCAACTGAGTTGATTGAATTGAAAGAGCTATTAACCTCACTGGGACCAACCCTTATGTCGAAATTTCGCCTCTGCTCCGTGGGGCGTTTTGTAATATGGTTGGTGCTCCAAATTGAGTCATTCAAAGAAAGACTTGCCAAATTGCTTCCTTCAACCTGAATATCATCACTAAATTTGCCAGAAAGATGACTGATTTCCATTCTCCATTTCCTCTAACTCTGAGTACTGGAATTAATTATGTATTAATTGAAACGATAATATGGATAAGAAAGTCTTGGAGTGGGTATATAAGGTAGAAAAACAGGAAATTTCTAGGAAGTGAGATAGGAGATGGCGTATAGATTTGGGGAAGGTAGTAATATAAAAAGAAAGGCAGAAAAATGGGAGTTTGA
>CAIGRQ010014647.1:0-12167 GCA_903798375.1 Fraxinus sp. D2006-0159
AGGTTATTCGATTTTTTTCCTATGTTCAACTATTTCTAACTAATGAAGCAAATCATCAACTCAATATGTAAACATGAGTGTTGTGTGCGAATTATGTCAAGTTTCACAAAAACATGTATTGTATTAATTTAAAAGTGCACTATTTTCATTATTCACAGTTCATACATATTCCAATATTCAACATCATAGCCAGCAAAGTTATAAAACCACACAAGCACGCAAAATTCTGAATTAATGCTAGAAAATAAACAACTAAACTGAAAGTAACTAATGAATTTTTGTTTTGTTTTTTTTTCTTTTTCACACAATTACACAAAAACTACATTAACATGATGAGTGAAAAATTTTTACCCCCAAATTTATACAGAACATTATCCTCAATATTTAAAGAATAACAAAATGCAAACTTAATAGCACATAACGTTAATGACAAATTCACAAAAGATAAAGACAAAGGGCTTTGGATACTTCACTGATCACTGTAGATGTAAATTTGAAGATGATGGAAGAAGAAATGTGTGGACCATGCATTAACTCATTTGTGACCTGTAAAGACGATGAATGACTCACTATTATTAAAAATTATTAAAAACTAAAAAAAGAAATTCTTAATCAAGATGGAAGAATTGTTGGGTTTCCTTCCAACCAGCGATAAGTTATAGTCTATAGCTCGACTTTACTTCGATAAGTTTATGGTGGTTCAAGTCGAAGAATTTCACCATTGGACTCTTTGCAATTTTCAGCTTTGCATCCTCTTTTAGCTCTCCACACTATGAATTCTCTATTCTCTCTCTACCAAGAAATCTCCCCAAATTTCAGTTTTCTCTACTGACAATTTTGTTGAAGGGATGGTTCGCCTTCATTGATACATTGACACTTGTCGATGGCCGAGGGTTGTTTAGGTGGATTATATAATTTAAAAATTTCTTGCTCCTCATCTACCCTCAGGATTAGCTCACATTTCTTTATATCAATCAAAGTCCGACCTATTGCTAAAAATGGTCTCCCCAAAATTATTGGAATATCCATGTCTTCTTCTATGTCTAAAATAAGGAAATTCGTTAGGAAGATGAATTTCTTCACTTTAATCAGCACATGTTCCGTAATCCCTTTTGAGTGGGTAAGTAATCGATCAGCCAGCTGTAAAGTCACCGTTGTTGCTTTAGCCTCTCCTAGACCGAGTTTCCTGAAAATAAAAAAGCGACATTAAATTAATACTCGTACCAGTATCACATAAAGTATTAAAAATACTAACTTTTCCAATTGAAATAGGTAAGGTGATACTCCCTGGATCCTTGAGTTTAGGAGGCAGTTTCTTTTGTAATCTTGCATTGCTCTTCTCTGTCAGTACCATAGTTTCAAATTCTAGAAGCTTTTTCTTCTTTGATATCATGATCTTCAAAAATCTTGTATAGCTTGGAATCTGTCGCATTGCGTTTATGAAGAGGATATTGATGTGAGTTTCTTTAGCACATCCAAAAACTTCTCAAACTGTTGGTCTAGCTTGTGTTTTGTAAACCTTTGTGGGAATGGAATAGGAGGCTCGTAAGGATTGACAGGAATGGTTGCATTAACTCGTGTTGTATCTAGCTCTCTTTAGTAGATGCCTCTATCGTCTGTCCAGTCTGTTCCACTCGCTTTTCATTTGAAGAATGTATTGTTTTCTTAGTCGTAACCAGCCCTTTGATATGTATTTCCGACAATTTCACCCCACTCCTAGCGGTAATTGCTTTCACATATGGATCCTCAATTATTTCATTTCTCAAAATACATATGGCCATTACCGCTCCTTTGGATTAGTCTCAACATTACTAGGCAAGGTATCTGGTACTCTGTTTGTCATAGAAAGTGCCATATGCCCCACTTGAGTCTCCAAGTTTTAATAGCAGCACTATGATATCAGAGAGTTGTTTCGATTTTCCTCATGAGCTGATTGTTAGCTTCCATGTATTGATTTGTTTTTTTCTATAAATTTCCCAAACATCTATTTAGTTGAAATTTCTTCTCCTGCTACTAAAACTGATCCTGAGGCCTATTCTGATTCTGATTAGCTAAGAGAAATTTGGGTATTTCCTCCAACCTGGGTTGTAGGTATCTGAATGTGGATTATTCTGTTGATGTTGCCCCTATTGTGAAAAATCCACTTGTTCCATGCCTTGTGCCAGAATAGAACAATTTGTTGTGTTATGATCTGCTCCAAACTCCTCATAACTTGGAACTAGGTCGTTCCATGTGCTGATGGAGAGAATTTTGCAATTTTAGCTTGTGGAAAGAATTTTGTACAGAATTTTTAAGCTAGGTCGTTCTATGTGCTGATGCTGGCAATAGATTGATAGTCCAACCACTCCAGTGCTTTATCACTTAGTGTGTATGGGAACAGCCTTAGTCTGATAGCATCATCTAAGATACCCCGATATCGAAAGTGTTGACACATCTCCAAGAATCGAGAAACGTGTGTACATGTTTTCTTCAGCTCTGCCATAAAACTGATGTCCATTCTAAAATAGATGTATGACATTGGTCTTCAACTGGAAGTTAGGCTGCCCAAACGGATGGTAGACGATCCATGAATTAATTAATTAATTCGGGTCTATTAACAAGCAACCCAATTAATTATTTTTCTAACACTCGTTCATTAATTAATTGATTAGTCTTATTCTTCTAGTTTTCTTTTTGTGTGTGACTCATTAGGTTCTCGACCACGATACCTAATAATGTGAATTATTATTTTTTTATATAATCAAAAATCGATAAATTAAATACTCATTTTTTATTTATCATCAATTCACATTTGTCGTTTTAGATTGACATCTATCAATGTGTCGGACAATACATGTGACGGAAAATGTCACATAGTATGACAAAACCAAACTTCTTCGTTTACCATGAAAATATAATTATTTTTTTAATATGATCTGATCAATTACGAGATATGGATATGTGTCAATCTCAATTATCGATCATATCTTTCATCCCACTATTAAGTCAATGTAAGTCGAAAACTTCTTTTCGACTTATGAGTACACATAGGCCAAGGATTTCGTTATCAACTTAATTGAATGAAATGTAGATCATAATCTTACTATCTAAGAGTGATGAATTCTCTATTGATCATTCACAACCTTTATATGATTCTTGACCTACCCGAACGAACAGAGCAACATCAAATATCATCAAAGTATGTCTGCCTTCATAATAAGGCACTATGATGACTTTAAGTCGAATGACCAATTGCACTACCGAACATTAGAGATAAACCATGACACTCAGATAGTTATTTATGTGAAATCTCTCAAGCGGGTTCATTTAAATGTCACTACACTTTATTTTGTAAGATTAACTACTCACTTCACAAGTAAGAAATGTCACACTTGATAATCCATCTGCAATAATGATATTTGTATCTCGTTAATACTTACGATCACAGATGATTTAAAATTCAGTCAAATTGTAATTTGTATCTCACAATCACAACTCCTTATGATTAAAAAATTATTAAAATTTAAATTTAAGGACTCTATTATTTAATATAATTTATTATAATAACAATTCAAATAAATAATAGATCTTGCAAAAATAAACGCGTTAAATATATTAAAAGTGTTTATCGCCTAAATTAATTGTATTTATGGCATAACACTTACAAGAACATCATCGTAAAAAGAAGAAATTGACATGTTGAAGTCCACATAGACATTCAAAACATAAGCAAAACAATGAAACATGATGACTTAGGATACATCGGCAAGATAGTAGTACCCCTTCAAAGAGTGGCGTGTGATTGCATTTCTATTGTGCATATCTATAGAGTCTTCTAACATCTGAGAGAGCAAGACACAGGTGTCTAAAAACTGGATAGTTTAACAAACGGCCACTGAACTTACCTAAAAATTACAAAACGGTCACTAAAGTTTAAAACTTATAGAAACGGTCACTAAAGTTTCATGGGCTTTCACAAACGGTCACTTGAGTTTTAATTTGTTTAATAAACGGTCACTGAAGAACTGTTATGATTTTAATTTAAACTTAAAGAACCAAAACACGTGAACATAGAAGTTTGACCACCTCAAGTGCAAATTTCTTGCTATTAAGAGCCACATTTGGAGCCTCGAATCACCACCTTCCAGCCACTAAGACCACGTGATCTGACCACCACCAGTCTCGCCTCATTCTCCTCCACAACCTCCAACCAACTGTTAGCCACAAAACATCAGGAATCAGCAAAAAAGATCGAGCCCAAAAACCACATCTCGCAAACTCCTTTTTTGCCAGAAGAAAACCCTCCTTCGGCGACGCCCATGTTAATAACATCTCACAGGTCGCTCAAGCTCAACATGGCGCATCCATAGATGGTCCTATTACATCAAATAACATAGAAAATCTAAATCTACAGCAGAATTTGGAATCAGCGAACTTGCGGCCAACAATCACATATTCTGACATCCTCCCTTCATGGCGCATCTACTCCAACCACGGGTCATCAGCAATTTGGGCTCAATGTTGATGAACATGCTAGGACGCAATGCAGTTCGTTTTGTCGTCCATTGATTGAGGTTTCTGCACTACCTAATCATCAAATTTGGCCTTAATACATTCAATTCAAGTTGGTAATACACTGGGTCATGAATCAATTGCACCAATTAATCACCAAATAACATGGGTGTCGCCAAAGGTGGTTTTTCTAGCAAAAAAGGAGTTCGCGAGATGGGGTTTTTGGGCTCGATTTTCTGCTGATTGCTGATGTTTTATGGCCGACGATTGATTGGAGGTTGTAGAGGAGAGTGAAGCGAGACCGATGGTGGTCAGATCCGGTGGTCTTGGTGGCCAGAAGGTGGTGATTCAAAGCTCCAAAGGTGGCACGTAATAATAAGAAATTTGCACTTGAGGTGGTCAATCTTCTATGTCAACATGTTTTGGTCCTTTAAGTTTGAATTAAAATTATAACGATCCTTCAATGACCGTTGGAGAAGCAACTTAAAACTTTAGTAACCGTTTATAAAAACGCATGAAACTCTAAGAACATTTTTGTAATTTTTATGTAAGTTTAGTAACTTTTTGTAAAATTAACCCGTCTAAGAACTAAACATTTCTCAAAAGAAAATCGCAATCTTTTATATACGTTTAGGAGAATTTCTCGAACGAATCGCAACCCACTATGTCTCGTGATAATAACTAGTCAGTTTGTGAATCTGAGGAGCTGCTTACAATTCCAAAAATCATGCAATTGTAGAACCATAAAATAAATTCCAGTAGCATCTTTCTTTTTAGATATAAATTGTTATACAATATAACCTCAATATAACAACCTACAGTTTCCCCATTTATAATAATCATAAATATATGTCTTGTATACTGTTACAAAGGCTACAAGAACTGAGCAGCCACACAAGCTGCTTTAGCAATTCTTTCCCATGTGATTTACACTGGGTTAAGCCCCGTTTGGGCCCCATGGTTAAAAACTCAATTTCCTTCAAACTCATTTTTAACCATACATTATTCCAATAAAATAATTTTACATGTAAATCCAAAATATTTCCTAAATTTTAACCACACATTCTTATAAAAAAAATAATCACTATTACAAAATTTAAGTCAAACAAACCTTTTCTCGAATTTTATCATCTGTGATCATAGGTTAATAAAAATTTTGCCCATTTGAATTTTTTTTTTAAAACTCGAAAATCTTTAAAGCAATTATACTTACTGGATTCAGAGCAATAATTCATTACATTTCATAAAATTTTACCAAAAATGACATACTCTCTCCCCAAAACACATTTTGCTCAACAAAATCCAGTACATAACATACCAATGCAGCTTGTCTTTCCAAGTCTTCATGGTACCTACGGCTGAAACTATGATGTAACTGAAGAAGATACCTGCAACAAAGGGTATGTGCTCAATGTTTGACGATAATTGTTTTTCTTCTCGATCCTTTTTAGCAGGTTCAATGGAGGAAACAACCAAATATGACTTGTAAGCAAATGAGGAACAAAATAACAATTCTCAAGATTAAAGAATTAAGTGACAAAATGAATGCATAAACTCAACTTTTGGATTGTGATCTTGGCACAGGAAAGTTTGTTCAATATAAAATAAATCATTTTTGAACTTTCAGGATTCAAAGCCAAAAACTCAAGTGTGTCATATTTAAAGTAACAATATTCTTTTATAAATGAGATCAACACGAAATGTATATACTTAAATCCCAATATGCAACAACCAATTAAGCCTTTTAATCCCGAGATGTTTGGGTCAGCCAGATAATCCTTTTTCATCACTTAGTGAGTTCATTGCTATACGTCCAAAGCAACTAGATCCTTCGCAAGCACTATAGTCAATGTCAGTTTCGATCTACCCGTCTCTTCTAACATGTCTTACGATTGTATAATTCCTATCCATGAGAGCCTCTTTATAGTTATATATTTTGTGTACTCTAGACCACCAATAATTTTCTGCACTACGGAGGACTATTTACATACAGAACAATCTTCCGTTCAAATAAAGGTATCACTCAATTTATTTACTAAAGCAACTGTAATCCCAAACAAATATAATTAAACTGTACAACGAGAAAAATCCACGTACCTATTTGACGATGACTTCTTTGTGAGCTTTATATGAAAGAATTACATTCCATATTAAGGAAACAAAGTTAGCAGCAAGGACCTGTAAAAGATATGCGTCGATTTGTCAAATAAAAAAGTACAAACCACAAAAAAATACAGCTGATAACTAAATAAAGAAATGCAAAAGGTAAAAGGACATTTGGCTGCTTAAATTCATCAAAAAACAAGATATATGAGTAAATATACAAGGTGTTCTGAAAGGATTTTAAACTCTAAATTCCTAACTCTTAAACCTAAGGATTTTAAACTCTAAATTCCTAACTCTGAAACCTATATTTTTATTATTAATTTATTCATTTCCGAATGGGCATACAAACATCTTAATATCATTTCCACAACATTCATTCTACGGTCCTTTTGTCCTCAAACCTGACAATTCAAGCCTCATCATGCCCATTATATAAACCAAACCTGAAATTGTTGCGGCACAAATCTGAAGTTGAGAAATTGGAAGGGTATCCACAGCTGCCAATTTGCAAGAACAGAAGGGAACCACTCCTACAATAAACAAGTTTAGATACTACCATGACAAGTCAAATAAATTCTTATTGGGTGTGCATCCAAATCTTAATGGAAGTACAAATATAAAAATGAAAGATCTTTAGCAACACCTGTTTTAGCTTCGGAATCACATGTGATGGCCTTCCCTCCAATGTCACCAGTGTAGATAAGAAAACTCCAATAAAAGTGGGCGCGAAAAGAAACTGCATTAGATCAGGTCAAATTCATTAGAAATACTCAAGAAGTCAAATCGTGGTACATAGTGACAATATGAAAGGGATATTAGATAAGATAATCAAGCAGCAGAAAGATGTTACCTGATCAAGTAAAAGCCGCAAGAAAGCACCAGATGCTCCAGGTTTTGTGATCAATTTACTTAAATACAGATACCTTCATGTGTAATAGGTTCTATCAGTTGAAGAGAGAAACGCCACAGAGATTTTAGATTCTATTCGTACAAGACAATTCAAGTTACTCCGACATGGTTAAACAATCGCTTGAGAAAACAGGAAATTTCTGTTCCAAGGGCAGTTTGCTATTTAACTCACCCCATGAGGAATAAAGAAAACGAAAAAGGGAATAAATTATGTGATGAGCACAAGTTTCTTCCAAAATGGCTTGTGGAGATAAAATGGAAATCAACTGGAGTAGAGACACATCAAGCTTCACTGAGCATACAAGATAATAAAATAAAGATAGGATAATAAACAGAAGCTAGATTCCATTACAGAGGTTACTAGCTTCAGATCCAATCCTTAGCCACAATACTGAATTCGCTTGGCTCTTTCACAGCCCTAGTTCTTACTTTAGCAAGTACGCAAATTAATAGGGGTGGAATTACTCTTTAGCATATAGAAGTTTCAAAAAGAAAAAGAAATGCTCTATTGTGAACAGTTTCTCTAAGCCCTATGTTGCTTGGACTTGGGTGTGGATGTCTAATATGGATACATATCTAGGAGTCAGGTCATTTTCTTTTAAAAATCTAGGAAATGGAGATACGGCTAAAAATGATCCAAAATTTAGTATGTGGATACGCCTTATAAACTTAAAATTACTTAGAAATATATATTCGTTGGATTTATAGAATTCAAGAAGGATCTCATACCCTTATCCTTGTCATGTGTGTCCAACACAAGTACTTCATCTAAAGTGAAGAGTTCAAGCAACAGTCCATGTCTAGTCCTAGACCACGAATCTTCAACTGAAAGAAATACCAGTGTAGATCAACTAGTTCCAAAAACTTGACAGTACAAATAAATTGGGCGTAGTCTTTTCTTAATCATTTCATTTTCCTACAAGCATGAAGCAATTGTTGTTTTTATCCTCCCCTTTTAATTTAAATAAATTTGTTAACTGATAACAAACAAGTTTCACTTTTTTATGGATTCGAAGGTTTCATCATCAAATACCATCAGCATTTTGTTTAAACAGAAGTTCCTAGGGATTTTGTTGCATATCCAGATTTTGGTGTAAATTAGAGATTGTGGATAAGTAGATTAAAGTTGCATTTGGATGGATCAGTTTAGTTCGAGGGTGGAGTTCACTTGCATAGCAAGGGAGAAAGTATTTCAAATTCCTCGTTTGGAGGCAATAAAGCCATGTACTTATAGAACCACTACAATTTTTATTCATCAATAAAATTTGCAGTTGATTTCAAAATCTATTGGCACAGCATCCTATTGAGTTCAATATTCATAAACAGAACTTGAACACCAGTCAGGTTATTAAGCACCTGTTTGGTCCCTCATTTCACAAAACTCATTTTTCGAAAACATATTACATGGAACTCACAACTTTTATCAATTTTTCTATCACGCATTTCATCAACTTTTATCAAATTCTACTAAAAATCTATTTATTAACATAACCAAACAGGGAAAAATAGGTTTTAAAAATTTGCTGAAGTTTTCCTTGGTTTTTTAAAATCCAAGCTCAAACTTCTGTGTATGCTTTGATACTCAACATATTGAGAAATGAAAAGGTTTAGACCTTCTTTTAGAATGACTATCCTCATTTAAAACAAATACATTGTTGAAGAGAATTCTAGAAAAATACCATTAGTTAAGCAATAAGCTGTTATCCAAGTAAAATCCAGAACAATTGGCTGTTTGGTTAATTATCAATTGTCTAAATAGCAATTTTGGACAACCTACTACACACCATATGTAGCACCATAAGGTCTCTTATTTCATAATATTTTGGGTACCATGTAACGCCTGATCAGTAACCGAGAACTGCATAACATACTACGTAGACGATGATTACCACTGCCACCCACCCACCCTCTCATCTCCAGTTCTCCACCATCACTCCCTTCTCAACACACCACTCATCTGTCCCGCGACAGCAATAAATCCCCTCTCCTCACCGCCATCTTTTTTCTCAACAAACTGCCACCACTAAGTAGACAATGATTGCCACGCCACCCTCTCATCTCCACCATCACTCCCTTCTCACCACCACTAATCTGTCCTGTGACAGCAATAACCCCCCTCTCCTCACCACCATCTCTTTTCTCAACGTACTGCTATCATTTCCACCCCCTCCCTCTTGACAGAAACCTGAATTGGGAGAATTTGAAATCCATTTAATGTGTGTCTCGAATCACTCAATTCTTGCCAGTAGACTTCAGATCCCCACTCTAAATTGGGTATTCAAACAACCAAGGAAACTTTTGGATTGTTGATCTGAAACATGCTAAGAGAAAAATCTTTCTATCCAAACAATCCTAATTATTTTGGCACAAAGTATGAAGCCCATCAATCGTAATTAAGCATAAAATTTAATACACGTGAAATATATTTTAGAGAAAAGATTGAAGCCATTACCAGAAATGCAATGTTGGACCCACCAAAACCAGCCCCAACAGTGTGAAAATAGACGTCCTCTTCAAGTCTAGGGATGGTACTTGATCGATCACAAGCTGAGGCATATAACAAAAATATTAAAAAAATACTTGGAAATTGTTAGCCCAAATACGATAATTTTCAAGTAATTAAAATGAACCACAACTGAAAACATTAACTAATTGTGGAAAGTCCACTTGTCCTCGATACAAGAAATATGTATATTGATCTTGAAGTTTAATCATCAGAAAATCAAGTAATCATATTCCATAACTGATGATGTACAAGCAGGAATGTTATAAATAAAACATTATATAGGTATCTAGAGCTAATTTCTTAATTCACTTCTAGTTAAATTCCATTACATGTATCTAAAGCACAATTTCTTTCCTTTTTCTTTCATGTGGGGTATAATGGAAAGGAAGGAATGCAAGTGCTATACTGCTATGTGAAGTACATATGTGAAATTTATGTTATTAAATGTCATAAAATGAAAGATTTTGTTTCTAGAAAGCAGGCTTTAAACAAACTATTTGTCATGCTAAGGAAAAAGATGAGACCAAGCAATCAAACTAAAAACTTTCCATTTTCAATTCCACCAGGGACATTAGCTTTTCAGCTTGCCTATGGGCTATGGCAACGATGTTGAAAACTAAGTCAGTATTATACACTCTTCAAATTCAACAATTCCTTTCTGGAGTATGCAGTCCTTTTAAGCCCTTGTCTGGTTTTTCTAAAAATAATATTTTTAGTAGATTTTGAAAAAATGACAACACGTGGTTGAAAAGTTGATAAAAGTAGTAGGTCTCATGAAATGTGTGGTTAAAATCAATTATTGACTTTGAATTAGATTTCTATCAATTTGTTTAGCTAAACCAAACAGGGCTATATGAGCTCTTTTTACCCATTTTTGTTCGACTAATTAAAGCTCTTATTTTAGAACTATACAACCTTAATCTATGCTAAAATTAACTGAAGACAGCCCATTTAGAATTCTTGTCCAGCTACAACATCACAAATGTACCTGTAGCTTTTGGCAACCAGCTCACAATCAAGAAGAGGAACAATGGAATATTTAATTCGAAGTCTCTCCCTTTTAATTGGTGTATGATCTCAATCGTAAGGGCATAGTAGTTTACCTGACAGATCAGATCACCAACTAAAGTCAAAAGTGCTGATGTAACAGCTTTTGTCATCACGGGATACTTGACAAGAAGAGACAGATACCTGCATAGAGATGAAAATTGAGTTTATGTGGGAATAAAGATACTATTAATCAGATGAAAAATTAGCTGTAGGGCGCACAAAAAATAATGGAAGAAAAATTCTTCTGCCACATAATTTACATAATTCCAACATAAAGCAAGAAGGACAAGTAACAACAATTTGACAAGCAGAGTATGAAAGATTTTACATGGAAAGGATCACAGGAATGCATAATTATTTACGATACTATCAAAACAACAGTCAAACATCTAGGTATTTGCACTTTTGAAAGGGTACATTCAACAATAGCACCAAAGAATATTGCCACATCTATAAGACATAAACAAATTACAATTGAACATATTATATAATGAATCNATTACAATTGAACATATTATATAATGAATCTTAGCTTCAATTTTTTATTTTTTTTTGATAACCGTGGATGTTCGAGCCAACTTGCGCGCACCTCGACTAATTCCACGGGATCCTGAAGTTTACGACATGATACTCACCTAGTGGCTCTGAGAGAACTCAAACTTGTGACCATTGGGAAACAAATCCAAGGCTGACCAACTGAGCAACCCCTCAGGGTTGAATCTTAACTTCAATTGGAAAGAAATAATGCATATAACACCTTTCAAAGTTGCCACAGTACTCCATTCTTCTTTTAGACTCTTCTAACTATACTGAACATCTGTGATGCGTGTTTTGTAATTCTAAACTCATCCATTTTTCTTATAGGTTCATGCCAGTCCATGAAGCAGCCACATATTAAATAGATAATAAAACTTCATCCTTATTCTTGGGATAATATTTTGGTTTCATCATACTCGTCTAAAAGAATTCATCTTGCAGCAACAGAGTTGCTGGAACCCTTCAAGATTCATTAAATCAACCTTAAATATTTTTCGGATTTTACATATTTTTTTTTCCTTTTTAATGATTTTCCAGCAATTTAAAATTGACCTAAGCATTGAAGCGC
>CAIGRQ010014657.1:0-12361 GCA_903798375.1 Fraxinus sp. D2006-0159
CTTTTCAGGTTTGTTTGAGCCATATTATTTTGGAAAAATGTATTTTAGAATAGTAGATTGATAGAGATGTGTGGTTGAAAAAAAGAAAAAATTATTGATGTGATGAAAAATATTATTTTATTGAAAGATGTGTGGTTGAAAATGAGAATTAATTTACTGTAGAAAATCAGAATCTGTACCAAACAGGCCCAATTATATATAAGCTGTTTGAAGCTATATGCGACCAAGTTGTATTTAACACTCATCTCCGACCGTCGCGGTTAGCGCCAATACCAACCACCACCATTTTCATCTTCCCTCTATTTATCTTGGGGATTCCGGAGCCGATTGTTCCACTTTTCATGGTTGTCCTGATGTTGGGTGTTGGAGTTTTGAGAGAGAATAAATTATTATGGAGAGAGAGAGAGAGTGATTTAATAATAATTATTAATAGAGTAATGCTACGTAACCTCGTCACCGTTGTTGCAACTCCATTTATGTGGTGTTTATGTGGTGTTAGATGATATGCTGAATGTGATTTAATATCACTTTAGCACCACTTTGATTGGGGATATAATGCCAGGAGAGGCTAAATAACATTACTAAAACACATAATTAACCCTGTAATTTCCCCTAATTTTGAATAAAATTAGTTAAATCTCGATTACTGATAATGTAATCTTAAACCCACGTTCCCCTGTAATTTCATCGCTTAAAAAATTAGTGGCTACTTCCGATACCGACTCTTGTTACTAGAGAGTTGTTTGGATTGACCAACATTCAAATTGAAATTATGAAAACGCATTCTTTTTCAAATAGCGAAGAAAACAACTTGCTCAAATAAGGAAAACTAGCATTTACATTATCATTAATTGAAAAAGGAAAATTGATGGTAATTTCCCCTAATTTTGTATAAGAATTAAGCCAACAAACAGGGCTCCAACCAAGGTACCTGGATAGTTCAAGCACGCGATAATCGAGCAAGTATAACACGCTGAATTTTGTATAAGAATTAAGCCAAACGTACAGGGCCCCACAGGCCCTGTGATTCACCCAACTCTGAATTTTGTATAAACACAGCGCACACAGAGGGGGCACGAGAGAGAACTGCAGCAAACAAGGCATCGAGATATCTGAATATCCTGTAAAAATGGCTATTGTGACATCTAAATATTCAGCAAATGAGAACTATTTTTAAATCATTACAAGTTTCCTCTTAAGAACCAGGCTGCACACTTGCACAACTACCCACCTCTTTACAACATACCCCAATAATCCTTTCGATGAATAAGAGTTTCTTTTTCAATGACTCTAAACGAGATCAAAGGACGAATTCAAATGAGAAAGTTGGACCTGTACATTTCACCCTTACAACTAAGTTTATTCTCCAGAGTTTTTACGGAAGAGCATCAAAATAAAGCTCCACAGATGACAGGTGCAAGTCATTAATGCTTTCAAGAACATTTGACACAACAAACAGTTGCTTAAAGACAATATTTTACCAAAATAAGCAGAATGTAACCCCTTCCCTACGAGGGAGAGGGAGAGGAGATACGAACCTAACCTTAGGCATTCATAAATTAGAAGGAACCTGAGGCATTAAAATGATGCCAAGAGAATGACACAGACCAAAGCGTCCAACTGCAAAGCTTCTATGAGAACTTTGCTAACTCTGCACCGATTCGGGATTTATTTGTCCACTGCTTCCACCATGAACATTGGAACCAATAACAGGCATAGATCGCTGAGCAAAATTAAGCAGTAACTTCCTCTGATGCTCGTCAGTGTGTGGAAGACTAGCACGGAGAAGTTCCACGGGCATTTCCCTGCTTACAGCTATTGCTGCCTCTGAACCAATTACCTCCGTGTTGGGTATGGTTTGAGCAAAAACTGATTGCACTATACTATCATATTTACTCACGCAATACTTGGTCAGGAGACCAAAAAATGCATCAAATGAAGCCTGCCAAAGGGCAGGACTCGGCATGGTAAAGTTGCTATCGGTCTGATGATCTGTTAGCAAGTGAGTTGCTCTTTCTAAAACAGATTTCAAGATGACAGAGGCACCGTCTCCTGCAGGACTGCCAACAGGACGGAGAGGTGGCTGTTCGGAGGAACAAACTATAGCAGCCAAACAAGCACTAAGTGAATTGAGATCCATACCGCTGACACACAGAGACACAGTTTTAGCAAGACTACTAATTGTCTCGACTGCACCTGGATCAGAGGGAAGGCCCCCAAAAAGAAATCTTAAATGACGAAAGATGGCCATGCAAACTATTCGGGCAAGCTCACTACCAGGTAAAAGAAGCTGTAGAAACCTAGAGACAAGTTTCCGACCTTTCGAAATAGAGACTATTCGTAGAAACACAATGTCATCCTTGGGAGCCAGCCCAACAGTGTTACCATTTTTTCCAAGTGGGTCAACAAGCTGAAGAGAGGCTGCTAATCCTTCTAACAGAATATGCCGCTTCCGTTGAAGCTGAATGCCACCATCTTGAGGTAAACTGAATTGTAGGGTTCGGTCAATATCATCTACATCTAGAAGAAGACAAAGGCCATCCTCAATTGTAACCCTAGCTGCAAGCATTGGTTCCTGCTCCAAAGGCTTTTCAGATATTTTTTGTTCTGCATTTCCATCACCAGAAGCAGAGGGAGGAGAGTCAACTTCAAGAAGTGGGCTGAGCCTGCGGATAGAAGAAAATGAAATCCTCCCATGAGCATCAACATGGAGATGTGGCTGGGATTCTGC
Source organism: Fraxinus sp. D2006-0159 (assembly GCA_903798375.1). Taxonomy (NCBI): domain Eukaryota; kingdom Viridiplantae; phylum Streptophyta; class Magnoliopsida; order Lamiales; family Oleaceae; genus Fraxinus; species Fraxinus sp. D2006-0159. The sequence continues at coordinate 2,732 of CAIGRQ010014657.1, forward strand.
TCCGTGACGGGATTTGGAAGGTTGGTCCCTCAGGTGAGATGGGAAGAAACGAAGCTTTGACCTCGTTTCAGCTGATTTCTTTGCAAGACGAGCTTGGTGATAATAATCATCTACATATGGGTCATTGCCATGGGTTGCAGCATGCTGAATTTTGAGAATGTTCTCTATTTCTTCAGATGTCATGTACTTGGACCTAAACAGAGGTAAATTACTATTACTCCTTTGGGTACTAGAATCAGAACCTTGGCGAGAGAACCGCACACTATTTCTACCTTTTGTTGCCGATTTTGACTTTGACTCTCTCTTATCAGCTAATCCATATTTACTCAAATGTGATGGTGAAGGGAAGCTATTAAACTGTTGAGATCGTAGTGTTTGAAAATGAGCTAAAGATGGCTGAAGTGAAGGATGCAGTCTCTGCTGCGGGGTCATTAGCAGCGGCGACAATAACGCATTCTGATATTGATGCTGCAAGATATTGTTCAAGAGGCTAGAATGGTCCCCATGAAGGAGGCCGGCATGGCTAGTCCAGTGGTTTTGTAGCCTTCTGTTAAGAGAGACATTAGGTGAGGTTAAGTTCAAAGTGTTTGCATTATAATGCGATCCACGAGGCAAGCCAGACAAATGCAGATTTGAATTAGATAAAGGAGAGTTGTTTGGTGCAGAGAAGGGTGACTGAGTTCCCCTAGAGAGAGATGGCAAATTAAGATGATGTAAAGTATCCAAAGAAGGTTGTTGAGATCCTGGCGGTGGAAAGGAAGTGAAAGATGACTGTGGTAATAAAATAGGCTCACTAGCATAATGCTGGAGCTGTTGCTGCTGCTGCTGCTGCTGCTCAGGATACAAAGATGTTCTGTGTAATGATCTTGATTCTGAAAGATGAACTGAAGAGAGATGTGGGTGGGATGACCACCTCTTGCTTTCTTGATAATATTCAGAATCAGACATATGCCGATCAAGCCGATCAGGAAAATCCGTCTCTTGTGCCCATTCAGTAGCAGATGAACCTGAAACAAGTTGTTAAACATAGAACCAACAAAAACATCATATTATAAAATGAAACAGAGGATGGAATTTTGATTTCAAATTTCCCAACCTAGTAAATAGATAATGGATCAAGTACCATATATCAATTACAGTCAGCTTAGATAGTGAATAAAAGGTAAGGGATTACAAACAAGTGGTGAACTAAATAGCAGAACAGATATCACCAATAGGAGAATCATCAAACAAATGAATCACCTATTAAGGGCAAAAACTATTTATACATCCAGACACAACACACACTAATCATTCAGCAAGATGTAAAAAAATTTCTAGCATGTCAATGTGTACTCTTAAATGAAAATGAAAGAGATTAAACACTGTAAAGAGAACCATATCATAAGCAAATCAAAGAAAAAATCATCCATGAATCGTAAAAACACTAGCTAATAATCCATTAATGTAACCTATAAGACTCAACCAAACAAGATGTGCTAGCTTTTTCACAGAAACTAGCGTCCATATATTCATAGGTGCATTTTCTATTTCCCATGGGTAAATAATAATGCAGTTTCAAGTTTCAACTCATTTCAACACAATGTCCCTCTTCTACTATTTAAGGATTTCCTGCTCCATATGGCATTGGCATTCTATTTGTTTATCTATTTCTTACTTTATTTTCCATCAATATGCTTTCATTAAATCCCAGTTAATTAACAACAAGGATGTATAAAGAAATATCAAGTGTCCACAAAAGAATGACTAGAACAAGGTTCAGAGCATCCTACCAGGCCATAGCATCTAAATATATGCAAATATTTACAAATAACATGGTAACTAACTATGTTTTCAAAACCGGACCGGGCATCGATCCGGAGAAGGGAGAGGGACTAAGGTCGAACCGATAATAAAAGATAATTAATTAGATAAAATAGTTTAATAAATAATTTTAAATTTGAATTAACAGACTTTTCCCCCGTTTGACACCTATTTTTTCTCATTCTCATTTTCTTCTCTTTCTTCCTTTCAACCACACATTCTCCAAATAAAATAATATTACACACAAATTTAAAACTTTTCATCACTTCTCCACCACACATTCTATCATCAATCACTATTTCAAAAATTCTATTCTCGTTAAAATGAGATTCAAACACACCCTTTGTTTAATTCATAATATAAGATAATAACTCTAACATGATACATTTTAGTCGAACAACATACATTTTCTTCAACTCCAATTTTAAGCAATACAAAACATACTCACTGGCCAAGCATCTCAAAGTCCTAATTTCAACCTGAAAGCAGCCGTCCTCATCCAAGGTACTTCAGGTCCCTTTTCTTTACTCATGTAGATATACACGCACATTCATATACATGTATATTTCTTAGTCCCCATCCCAAGTCCCAACCAAAACCCAGCCTCTTCTTCACCGAAAAATTTCAATTTTTTTCTGAACCATTACAAGCTGGTTAAAACCAGAAAACCAGCACCTGTCAATTGGTACCTGCAACTTGACCGGTTTTTCCTCCGGTTTTGGACTTCTACGGTTTTAACCAACAACCAGACCGGACCGGCAGGCACGGTCCAGTTTTGAAGAAATAGGTAAAAAAAGGATAAAACATAAAAAAATAAAAATAAATAAATACTTAGTTTTTCATAAATAATTTTCTTCAAAGTAAATAAATAATCAATTGGCCATAACTTCACATGATATGTGAGAAAGTATTAGCAACAACATTGATAATGCAAAAGTTGCTTGGAGTATAGTGAAAAGGCTAAACCTTCTCCATTCCACACCAAGATTTTCCTTCTCATGGCGCATTAAGAAAATTTTATAAAATGCTAAACCGTTTTTAGCTTTAGGTACAAATATAAGCACGAGACAGAATATTTGCATAACGAGGAAACCATTACCATTCGGAAGAAAAAAATCTAGTTTGCTTGTATGATCACTGGATAATTTGAAATGTTTCCCAGAATTGGATTGTAGAAGCAAATTATCTCATTTTACAGACTTCTTTAGGAAAAATATTTTATATTTATCCAATTTCAAAATCCATCATTTCTATATGTCAAGCACCAAGCCACCAACTTTGCCAATTTATGCATAAATGTATTAAAAATATTTTGGGCATCATAGCCTGGTTACCATAACCAATGCAATTGTAAATTGTTCATTGAATTTTGTTTGCAAACATTAAAGATGTGAATTCATTCTTACATGGACACTACCCAGCAACTGGAAAACCAACCAGGATTGATCCCATAATAATCCTTTCCTTTGCTAATTACGTGCACTCAAAACATAAGATTTAATCTAAGCATTTATAGCCTAAAATTTTAATCTGATTTTAATCCGAAACAAACAGGGCCTAAGTTTGTACATGTACTACTATTACAATTTACAACTCTAAGCTATTTTTTCTGGGATAAAGATTGGCAAAAATCCTTCCAACATAAGGAACTCATCTTTATCCAAGGTTTAAAGTGGGAGTTGAAAATACTCGTGCATATGGTCCCAGACGTACAAAAAATGAAATGAGTAAATGACATCATCAATATTTGTGTGCATAAACAGTCATTAAGTCCATGCATTAAATTTTGGGTGACGTTATTTAGGCTTCATTTCTTCATAACAAATACTTCAGCCAAATATAGCCATTGGATTCTTACGAGCCAAAGTTTTGAATTTAAGGATTCCGCTGTTTTCAAATATTTAGAGAGAGAGAGAGAGAGAATTTTTAATTGTATATTCCTTGTATAATTACATGGGTAATGGATATACTTATCGGAACTTTTATAGCTGAAGTAAATACCAGTACACGTACTGATAGAATAAGGGGGGCCCATAGTGAAGTTTGAGTTGAGTAATTGACATAATTTTTCATGTTTAATTTGAAAACAATGAAGGTTGACAATGTCTTGTTCTTCTGAAAATTTACCAGCTACATTTTTGTGATGCACATCTAGAACCTTTAGGTTTTACCCAGGTTACAACCAAAGCAAACAGATTTGATAGTTTAGAATGTAAAAGACAACGAGGAAAAATAAATAAATAAATAACTAAACACTTCAACCTAAAATTGATATAGGTTGTAAGCTGTGGTGTGATAAAAATTTGGCAAAAATCACCATCACAAACACTATCAATACCAACACCAGAATCCTTGTTTATAACCCCTGCAAAGTTTACCAATTGTCATGAATTAGAGAGAGATAGTGAGATATGAGATCTTCTTACTACAATGAAAGGAGCTTATCCAAATTTCATAGTTGTGCAAAATCTCGTGTCTCAAACACCAAAGGTGGAGATGCCAGGGGCCATCGTTGTAGAAGTTTTTAATGCTAAAGTAGGGTTGACAGTAGCTGTGGTGTTTGTAGTGTGAAAAGAGGGAGGGGATGGGCGATGGGGATATAGGAATGATGGAAGGGAGTGGTAGCAATTGGCTGGTACGACTAGGTGGAGATGCATGTCGTATAGGAGGATGATATATTTGGAGGGAATTCTTTTACTTTTTAGTATCTTATATACTATTCTTTTCATTTTTTAAATTAGGAAATTCTGATCTTACAATATTGACATTATATCATAACACTGAGTCACTGATTGGACCAAATCAATATGAAATTAAAACCAAAACTTGGAGACTGAAGTGATTATTGTTCATTTTAAATCATGGTATAATAAAATTAGTACTAACAAATTCAAGAGTTCCTTAATCTACGTTTGTACTTTGTTCTAAATATTTACTGTAGCTTTTTGCTGGAAAGTAAACGATTAATCAACTCTAGACAATGCAAGGTTCCTCAATCCTAGAAGCCTGTTCATTTTCACTCCCAAAGACGGAAAGTAAATGCTAGAGAGTCATGGCACAGGGACAACCAATACACAACAAAAACCAAACAAGGACAAAAAATAAAATAAATAAAAAAACTTATATATTCACATGAGTGTAGCAAAAATAGGAAAGATTTTAAAACCTTAGCAAAGGAAATATATGGCTTCGACTTTGTCAAAAAAGTTGAAAACAAAAAAGCAAAAATTGCTTTCCCTTTTAACATTTTATTTTGTCCATCTGGACAACTAGATTTACTGCAGTTTAAATAATCTTGGCAAAACTGCCTCTCTTTCTCTGGTTTGAGCAACAACTTTGCAAAAACTATTATGCAATCTGTTAAATTACTTTTGATACATGTGACAACCACAGAAAGTTGTCTACATGTATCCCAGCTGAGTCGAGATGAAGACTGGTAGTAGATAGAAAAAATAGCTTCATTTCCAACACTCCAGAAAGGGACAATTTAATCCAAATTATGCGTGTGTTTGATCCCATTGTGTCCTCATTATAATGTGAAAAAACAAGGACCAAAAAGAAGTATAAATATATAAAAGAAAAAAGCAGTACATAAAACGAAAAAATTATAATTCAGCAACAATAAAGAAATACAATAACTCACTTTCCCTTGAAAAAGATCCAGATCCTCGATCACCAATAACTCCAGGATGTCTTGGTCCAGTAACAACTTTGTTCAACTGTAAAAACATAAAAGTATCTATCAGAATTATGTGACAAATCTTACTCTCATATATCAGAGAGAGGGAACCAACTTTAATTCTTAAATAGCATTAAGCCCTAAGGAAGCTTCACACTACAGTAAAATCACAACATTTGAAATATAATTTGTTGATCATCATTTACATCATCAGAAGGCATCCTCCTAAAGTAAAACAAGCTTAAAAATAGAATAATGAATGTGTCACATCTTCCAACCAAAGATAAAGGGAAGTCCTTAAACTTGACATAAAAATCCATAAAGAAAGTTGAAATCTTTAACCTTCTCCATAAATCACCCTGCAGTTTTTTTTTTTCCTTCAAAAAAAATTCTGGTCTTTTGTTTCCAAACAACCCAAAAAATCACCCAACACCACAAATTTCACAAAGCAAAGCCAAATAGAAACCCATTCAAAAACTTCTTTTCTTAACAAGCTGCACAACAAAAATCTAGCAACATCAGTGTAAGAACAAGTGGTCCATACTTTCTGTTGCCCTCCTACACACCAAACACCAAAAGGAGAAAGTGATAAAGAGGAATCCTTTGAACTAAATCAAAAGGGTATTAATCCTCCTGTGGCCAACACAAGAAGACTTTGACCGCAAACCAGGCTACTTGGGCTTGCATACAGGTTTTTGGTCTGGTTATATGTCCCTATGTTTAATTCATCAACCATTCAAATTTTTTGGATTCATGGACACGACTAAATACCCTTTTTAACCTATTTCTTTGTTTCTAATGTAAAATGATGTCTGATACAGTCGAAGACCATGTTTGTCTTCCATTCAATCAAAACTCTTTTTTTCAAGATACTTTTCATAGCCCTTGTTTGATGCCCTTTAAATTAAAACTTTTTTTTTTTCTGCATACTCATTTTCAACCACACATTCACACAATAAAATATTTTGCACATAAACCCAAAACTTTTTCTTCCTATTTAACCACACATTCTCCAAAATAAATAAATAAATAAATAAATAAATAACTCTTTTTATTGGAAGACAAACAGAGCTAAAATCATTTGAAATACACATCAAAATGTATCTGATACCGGGCATCCCGGTCAGCACCGGCGTTGTTTGGCGCTCGACTGAAAAAAGGGCAGGATGGATGGAAAGGAATAAATCAACCATTTCTCACACACTTACTTAATTTATGTTCAATAAAATATATTGGATAAGTATATCATACCCTTGTCCAATCATCAATTGCCGGATGACGGCACTTCATGCATTTTAGAATAGTTGAACTACCACAGGCACCCAAGCAAGCTTAAAACAGTTATTTCTACCCAGGATATACTCTACTTTATATTGATTAATATATCGACCAAAAAATGGCCAGTCATGTAACACCTTATATGTCAATTTTTAATTCCTGTTCACTAGATAAATTTAAAGTTAAATCGTGTAAAGCAATAGCAGAGAAAATGCTGGATATCATCATTATTAGACATTATGTATTAACGGCCCCATCAAAGAGGAATACTCCAAGAGAAAATTTGTAGCAATTATAGAGGAATTGACTTTTAATGTAATATGTGACTCTAGAAGACCAGGAGCTAAAACTTGTGTATAGCAATACTAGTAATTCCAAGCACCTGACCTTAGCAAATGTAGTAGCCAGATCATCTATGTCCGATAAAGATCCTAAAGCCAATCCCTGGAAGGAAAGACAAATTGAATAAATTACCAGAACACTTACTGCCCATTGCTGATAAAAGAAAATTGATCAATTAAAAGAAACTACGTAGAAGAAAATCAACGAACAAGCTAACACTGTAATGCATAAAGATACAACAAGGTCAAAATCACCCAAATTTACGGAAGTCGACAGTGCAGGACTATTATCAACCTTGCATGAATTAACAGTGTAAGCAATTTAATTACTTTGTACATCTAGCCACACGGATGAACAGTCAAAAAAAGTCATGCATTTGTGTTCCTTGCATTGATGATATAAAACAAAAATGATGGTGAAGCATTTATAATCAGCTGCACTATTTCATAGAATAGTGGTAGTGGAGAGGCAGACAGGACATTTCAGGAAACAAATTTCTATCATCTATCATGTGGGCTCAAACGAATAATGTAGAAAAATAACAAATTTACCAGAGTTATTTCCAGAACATTTTGAGAAATGAGAAATGTAAGTGCACGGCAAGGGATACAGAAAAGATAAATGTATATTTTCACTGTTTGGTAGGCACAGAAAACATTTCAAACATTCTTAAAAAGACTTCTGCAAGTATTATTCAGAGAAGGCTCTCATACTCTCTTTACCCATAGAGTACCTAAACTTTGTTCAAATGTATCTTGAACAAGTCCCAAGACTTTCCAGAGTACATTCCAACAGCCCATTAGTTACTGTAGCATGCACGAAATTAACATAGATTGAAAGAAACAGCATGCATTCTTGGGTTATTCTCTGCTAGGATCAAGACCCATTTGTCAACAGAAGAACAACTTTTGACTTCTTTTTTCACAAACCAAAAGGATGGTGAAAGGCTAACACCAAATTTAAAAAGCCTAAAAATCATGTGTTTCACCTCATCTTTATCAAATAAATGATACTCATGCAACTCATCTTCGCCACCAAATCCTCTGTCAATTGTAGGAGAACTCACTTCTTCCTCCAAACCACCTAGCTCCATTTCGTCCACTATATCTTCCCCGAAAAATGCATAATTTGATGCGTCGAATAGCCCCATGACTGCATCGTACAATCAAAAGCCAACTTAAAACCCCAAAAAAATTTAAATCATAATCATAAATATGTTATAAATCAGCACACAAAGTACCTGATATAAAAAAATAAAAATAAAAAATAGGTCTAATGGAAAGTAAGCAGTAAATCAAAAGGAACCAAAAAACGTTCCAATTTCTTTTTTAAATAGAGATCTAAGCTAGTAATACAAACTGAAAAAATCAAAAAACAACGAGCGAAGGGAAGCTAGAAGTAGAGCTACGAACCAGAAATCGAGCTGCTGGAGGCGTCGGTGAAATGCTTGAAACCTTTCCCATCGGATCTCTCCATAACGACAAAATAACCTAAAAACAAAGGGTAAATCACCTCAAATTCCCACTGCAACAGAGATTTCAACTTCGGGTTTTGAAGCAAACAAAAGACTCAAGTGGTACGTACCCAGAGATAATCTATGATTTTTTTTCCACTGTGAGTGTAGCGCGTAAATACACATACACAAATATAGAGAGAGATAACAGCTATAGATTCTGGGTGTGATGGCCGGTGGGTCGGAGAGAGAGAAGGGATTTGGTTCGTTCCGCGAAGGTGAGAGTGAGTAGAGAGAGAAAGGCCCTCCACCCGAAGACGGAGGCTAATATCAATTGTTGTTAATTCATAGACGTAATATTAAAGAAATGGGATTGACTTTTCGATCTTTATCAATTAGCAATGCACAATCCATAAACGTTACACAATTCTGACGTATCTCTCTAATTGCGATGTAAAATAAATTTAATTTGTAATTTAAATTCTAAAAGTGGTCAAAATTTCTTCATGCAAAACGAATATAGATTCTATTTTTCGATAGAAATGTTACATCCTGAAGCAAAAAATGGATTTAGATCTTCTTATTAAAATAAAATTTGAATTTGGATTCATTGGGATGAAAACGAGGATGCAAATATGGTNATCCATAAACGTTACACAATTCTGACGTATCTCTCTAATTGCGATGTAAAATAAATTTAATTTGTAATTTAAATTCTAAAAGTGGTCAAAATTTCTTCATGCAAAACGAATATAGATTCTATTTTTCGATAGAAATGTTACATCCTGAAGCAAAAAATGGATTTAGATCTTCTTATTAAAATAAAATTTGAATTTGGATTCATTGGGATGAAAACGAGGATGCAAATATGGTTCTGAAGATACCAATTTTATATCATCATTGAACGTGATCTAACTTAGTAAGGCCATGTTTGTTTCGGATTAAAATCAGATTTTGATCTAAATTAAAGTCAAACAATTAATATTAACCACATCTTTCATGAATCACATAATTTTTTAAGCACACATTTCAAAAACTTCTATCAATCTATCAAAAATCTAATTTTAATCTCCAC
>CAIGRQ010014663.1:0-16339 GCA_903798375.1 Fraxinus sp. D2006-0159
AATTGAATACCTCGTAACTTATAAAAACTTTTAAAAAATTTCAATTGAATACCCCATGACTTTTAGAGACTTTTAAAGATTTTATTGAATAAAAATTACGTTGAATACTCTTAAACTCTTCAAATTCTTAAAAGTCTAAAAGTCTCGGTTGAATAGATGCCTTGATTTTTTAAATTGAGCTAAACAATTCAATCTTGATAATTGATCAGATCCTGATATTGTAACAATTGCAAGATACAAATCGAATTGGTCATGACTTAAGCCCCAGTTTGGCCCTCATTATTTCAAGTTATAATGAAATGAATAATAATTTTTTAAAGAATATAGGTTAAAAAAAGATTTTTTTTAAAATTTACATATAATATTATAATTTAATGGAGGCCAAACAAAGTCTAAATTATAAAAATACATTATATTTGTTATATAACAATAAATCAAACTCGACTTGTGTCTAACTAATGGATCAGTTCCGCAAGGATCGACTTGAGTCGACCCATCTCAATAAACTCTACATCCCCCTATACCTATGTTCAGTGAAAATCTTAAATTTGATTTTTTTTTTAGCCCCCAGGGGCATAGCTCAGTGGTGCAAGAACATGAGTGAGGTAATCTCAGTTGAGCTGGCAACCACAGTGTGATGATTCGATTCCTGCCTCTAACAAGATTTGAAATTAGACTCTTTGTGGGCACCAGTACGACAGTTCTTGTACTCTGACCTGTTGAGGCACATCCCGCGATTTACCTCCTTCACGATGCTCTAGAGACGGGGCGATGGGGGTCCTCAAGGTTGGGGTTCAACATTTTTTTTTTAAATCAGATTTTTAGCAAATTTTAAAAAAAATTGATGAAAAATATGATTGAAAAGCTGTAGATTTCATAAAATATATAGTTAAAATTAATTATTAATTATTAATTTTGATTTTAATTTAGATTTTAATTCCCACAAAAAAGAGGCTATATATCTTGACACCAAACATGTCCTAAAAGATGAAAGAAGAAGAATGGAAAATCTACTTCTCTCAATCTGCATATTTGTTTGTGGTGTCTGTCAAACTACCACCGCCAAAATCCACTTTTTCTTAGGCTGTCAGGTGGTCAAACCCGTAATTTCCCAAAAATCCAAGCCCAGTTTTATAGCACTTGTAGACCCCACTTCATCTTCCTCGGTCCCATCGACGAGCACTAGAAAAAACTCAGACGCACACCAAATACCCGTGGCGTGAAATCTTCGTAAAAGTGAAAATTTTGATAATAAAGATCACAATGTTGTTGAGAGGAGGGGCATTTTCGGCATGCAATGCTGCCATAAACGAAAACCGGAGCACCTTCGGATTTTCCAATTCAATTCGCCGGAAAAAGGGGAATGGATTCGTGTCGTACAATTCTTCTGGCCGGGTTCGGAAGGCCCAATTGTCAAGGGTTCTGGCGGTGGCCACTGGCGAGGCGAAAATCAAACAGCAGGAGTCGAGCCACGAGCCGACACTGGCGGATCGGCTCCGACTTGGCAGCTTGGCTGAGGACGGCTTGTCGTATAAAGAGAGGTTCATAGTGAGGTGCTATGAGGTTGGAATTAATAGGACTGCTACCGTTGAAACCATTGCCAATCTCTTGCAGGTTTGTGTAATTCAGGGATTGAATTGTAAGAATTGCATTCCAACTGCTGGCAATTTGTCTATATATTTTTATATAATTTTTTACATGGGTTTTAAAAGTGGATTCGTTAATGCTCGTCTCTTTTGTGTAAATTTGCTAAATTAACAAGTTAAAGACTGTAAATTCGCGGAGGTTTGGCTGTGAATTTGTTCATGTATGCCTCTTTTAAGTATAAAGATTGGAGATTTATGGCGTTCTAGTCGTGGATTTGGTAATGCATGTCTCAGTTTATGTATAATTTTTTATAGCCAAAAGTGTGAATAATTGGCATTATTTGGAAAAATTAAAAAGTTTTTTTTTTTTCTTTTCAAATTTATCCTTTCACAATTCACAGTATATCCCATTTGACTCTCAACGGTTTTAAAATGAATTCACAGCCCCTTATGCGGTATTTACCACCTGTATTGTTCAGCATGCCTCTATTTTAAGCATAAAAATTGGAGCTCTGTATTGTTCAGTATGCTTCTATTTAAGCATAAAAATTGGAGCTTTATGCCGTTTGTAGTGTGGATTTGACGATGCATGCCTGGGGATGGGGAAGCTACTTGAGTAGTGGGAAGATTTAGATCAAGCTTAAGTATAAAGTTCAAATTTGTTTGTTTTCTGAACTTTGGAGAAAAAAAATTAGTTATCTATATTTTAAATTTTTTTGATGACTTAATTTGTGGATGACAAGACATATTTTACATGTGAATTTACATAGTTAGAAAATAGAAATTTTGGTAGCTATCAAAAGTGTGAAAATTGGCAATATGCATTTTTTTTCTGAAAAATGTGAATCTGTTTTTAGTTTTAATTCTTCATAAACAATCTCATTTAATTGTAAAACTGATATAAAATAAAGTCAAAATCGAATATCTGTATGTACTCTTGCTTCACTTGTTTTCTGCCTAATAGTTATTCTGTTTGCTAATTTTGCTTTATCAAAATGCTGGTTGCTGCATTCTACTCTTTTGCAAAAATAAGTGATTCATATCTTCGCGCTTTGGCTTCCTTTAATTGTTGGACTATTCGTCTTTCTCATTTTCATTTTCTTATTCTTCTTCACAATTTTCTCCTTCTTCTTCACAAATTTTGCCTTTGTTGGTATTCCTCATCTTTTTCTTTGTTGCCATTTTTTTCTTTATTATTTCATGTCTTCAGATAGTTATGCCATAAGAAATGGAAAATCGTATCACGTGCTCTGCCAAGAATATTGAGATTCTCTATTTTGTGCATTATTGTTGATACTGCGGCTATGGTCTTTCCTTGATTCATCTCCCATTATTTTCTTATCAAAATCAACTGTGCAGGAGGTTGGCTGCAACCATGCTCAAAGTGTTGGGTTTTCAACGGATGGATTTGCAACTACACTTACCATGAGAAAATTGCATCTCATATGGGTGACTGCTCGTATGCACATTGAAATCTATAAATACCCTGCCTGGTAGTGTAAATAGCTCTGACATCCTGATGTTGATTTCAAGTTTTAGAGATGACAATGTTCTTATCTATATTGCATATATTGATTTGTGAGCAGGAGTGACGTGCTTGAAATAGAGACATGGTGCCAAAGTGAAGGAAGGATTGGTACCAGACGTGATTGGATTCTCAAAGATTATGCTACTGGTGAAGTCATTGGAAGGGCTACCAGGTATATTTTATGTATTAGGGTTAACCAATATGTATTTAAGCTGTGAAGAGTAGAACAATTAAAGAAATATATAACAAAAACTATTTAGCCTGTTCATGTACATGAAGTAGTCATGCATCCACAACTTTCTAAACTTATACTGAACAGATGCATGCAGAACTATTTAGTTGTGTGAGTATTGACACTGACTGATAAATGATTTTCTTCCTTTATGCTGTTGCTGTTAAAATATGTAATATTTGTTGGAAAATTAAACACACACACACAATTCCAAAAACCTCTTGCAGATTGACCCGACATTCTATGTTCTTTGCTGTCTTCTAAACCTAAAACATTTAGAGTCCAAAGCACTCCCATTCTTTAACTTATGATCCCTTCCTGGACCCATCTACTAAAACTGTGTCATCAATGAATAACATACAAGTAATCGGATCTTGAATATCTCTTTTAAGCTCATTCATGATTAAAGGGCCAACAATGATTGTAAACATTCTTATATGCAATGGAGTTTGACAAACCCAATATCCACAGGAGAAAAGTTGCAGCCCATAAAAATAGATGCAGTAGCCAAAACCAGAAAAGGAAGTCATCTTCACTTGTGTCACCATATTTTCTATTTTCTTCACCTTCCAAACTCTAAAATATAATTTGAAGTTCAGAAGAGATGGTGATTACAAGCTATTCAAGGAAGTAGTATATTATTATGTTTCCTACAAGATGTAACCCCTGTGCCACATAATAGCTTCAGACACTTCGAAACTCCAGAGAGAAGAATTGAAAGCTTGCTGGTCGCATGTCGGAATTTTAAGATCTAAGATCTGGAAAGGTTCTTATACTTGGTAGTTTAAACAGTGTTAAGCATATATAATGTGAGCAAATCGGACAAACTATGCAAACACTGCTGTACGTTTCCCAGGAATTGGCATGTGATAGTAACTTTGATGTGTAAGTGTGGACACGAATAGTTTGAGTACTATATTCATTTTCTATAAAAGATGGAGGGCTCATGATCTTGATTTTGCTATTTGAAGATGTGCCGATCTGAAACATAACATGTTATGCTTTCCTCTGTTAAGCTCATCTATGAAGGCTGTACTTCTTGCATTAATCTTAGAATTCTCATGTAATTGTTCGATCTTTTCTTCTGCACTTCCAAATGAATCACCTTTACAACTTCTCATTGCAGCAAGTGGGTGATGATGAACCAAGACACGAGGCGTCTTCAGAAAGTTACTGATGATGTTCGTGATGAATTACTAATTTATTGTCCCAAAACACTTAGGTTGGTATTTTGTTTACTATTAGGCTTTTTCACCTAGTGATTGGAACAATAATGTCCTTTATTCTAAAGAAATGACATAATATTCATTTTTTTATTTTCTTTACTTTTTGGATGATATGGCCACTCCTGCTGCTTTTTGTCCAATTTCTCATGGAGTTTAAGTTAGTTCTCATTGTTCCAGATTATCGGGATATCTTTCTTCCCAAAATGTGTTTTACTTGATACTAGAGTTGAATTTCCCTTTTTAGGAGTATTTTTGCTTTTCTTTTTGTTACTTCCGCTCTTCTAAATGCATGAAGTATCTATGGCGGACTCTTGAAACTTGTATCATGAACACATACCTCAGATTTTTTTCACTGATAAATATAAATTTAGAAATAAAAGCACGTCAACGATGTCGTATTTGTTCTACAACTATTTCGACTAAAGTTGAATGGTCAATTTGAATAGTGTGGATTACATTGGAAATCATTTTAACATGAAAACCAGCAAATGAGTTCAAATGAATTTTCTGTATTCTACATTGATTTCAATTCGTTGTCCTAAAATAAGGACCCTTTTGTGCATCCTACACCAATCTTAACATGTACTTTTACCACTGGCTTGTTGTGGATGCCAGATTAGCATTTCCTGAAAAGAATAATGCTAGCCTGAAGAAAATAGCGAAACTAGAGGACCCTGTGCAGTACTCTAAAATTGGGCTTGTGGTAAGATCAATTTGTTTTCATGTATGCCAGAGCTTCACTTTGAAGTACTTGACATTTTTTATTAATTTGCAGCCAAGACGAGCGGATCTGGACATGAACCAGCATGTAAACAATGTCACATACATTGGATGGGTCCTGGAGGTTCGTAAAACTTCATCAGTACATCTTTAACTGTGTTCTTGCATCGAGTTATCATCACTTGGATATGCATAGAAGTATAGTTGTAGTGTAACTAGATCTAACGAGTTAGAAACTGGGAATAAATCAGTTTATTTATTTTATTTTTTCCATTTTTGATAATTGTTGCAACGTGTTAATTTGGAGAACTAAATATCCTTAATATATTTGCTGAACATCAGTTTCTGAGCTCTTTATAATTCCAGATGGCTTTGTATGCTCTATTGCATCGTAAAAGGAACTTCAATTTTATAGTAACCAATTAGATTCCTATCTTGGTGGCCCCTTTTTTCACCATCCTTGTTTTTCCTTGTTGCTATATTTTGGATATGAATACTTAATTGCTAATCAAGGATTCATTTATCTAACAGAGTATGCCTCAAGAGATAATCGACACTCACGAACTGCAGACTATTACTTTAGATTACAGACGTGAATGTCAACGGGATGATGTGGTCGATTCCTTGACTAGTCCTGAGGCAAGAGTGGACAACGCAATTGTAGAGCTCGAGGGAATTAATGGATCTGCTACTGGTATGAAAGATGAAAAGGACTGCCTTCAGTTTCTACATGTGTTGAGATTATCCAATGGCTCTGAAATTAATCGTGGGCGCACAGAGTGGAGAAAGAAAGCTGCAAAAAGACGAGCTTTTTAACTAGCTCTACTCTACACGTCTTTTAGCAGTCTAATCTTATCATCTGGAAACATTTTCCCTTTCTGTTTATTTTCGTTTCTTGTTTTTGTGCTTTCTTGGGTGCTACTAGTGGATTTTGCTTGAAATTCAATTTTTCACATTTGGAACGAGAAGATTAATTTCAGTAACCTTAAATTGTGCATGTAGTTTGTACTGAGTTAAGGAAGTTTATCATTGGATCTCCTTAAAATTCTCTCTCCAAGTGGTTCTAATCTCAATATATGTAAATTCTGGTGTTTGAAGTATTTTCTGACGGTTCAACAGCAAATCAAGCTGGAACTCCTTGCCTTATCCCTAATGAGACTAATGGCCTGTATCCCCTCGACTTGAGGCCATGCAAAAGAGTGAAGACGAGCTCAGCCAGAGTTGAAATGCGAGCGAGTGTTATAGTTGAAGACTATGGTCTCATTTGACATTCATCTTCATCATCTCGTTCTCATTATAGGTCTCGTACTGGACTTGAAATGCTTGAGATTCGAGCAAGTGCATTCACATACACAATCGGTTCCATGATTAATGACGAAACACTATGTAAAAAAAAAAAAAAGAAATGGTTTCTATTTTACTTGACAGATGAAGAACATAAAGTGAAAAATTGAGAAGTATCTTCCTACCAGAATTAACTTGAAGTTGAAACTTAGGAAAACCTGTAGAAAATTATCAGGTTACATTACTGAGCAACCATTGGGATTTTCATCACTGAAGTAACCATAGTGTGGCTGTGAATGATAATACGGGGACGGTGGTGGTGGTGGTCCATGATGGTAATCTGGTGGAGCAAGACCAAGCCTCGGTGGTGGCCCTGGAAGAGCATGGTGGTGATCTGGTGGAGGAAGACCAAGCCTCGGTGGCGGCCCTGGAAGACTATGGTGGTGATCTGATGGAGGAAGAACTCTTAGTGGCGGCCCTGGAAGACCGTGGTAGTGATCTGGTGGAGGAACACCAAGCCGTGGAGGTGGCAGTGGTGACATGTAGTCATGTGAATGCGGCGGCGCCACCATATACCTGGACGGTTGATGGCCCGACGGACCATAATTATAAGGATTATCATAGTAATCGTCATAATATCCACCAAAGTTAGCCCTCCATGTCCTAGCATTTGTATATTCAATACTTCTCAATCGGTGCACACGCGAAGACCTGTCAAGTTCTTCCATGTATGGCCCCATGCGTGGTGGTCCATATCCATGATGACAAGTCATTTCTTGATGTGGTGGACGCGGAGGTGGTGGTAGTGGTGGTTCTTTTGGTGCTGCTGGTGGAGGGTTTGAAGAAGGTGGCTGTTCCTTTGGCGGCGGCGGCTTAGGCTTCATTGCGGGAGGCTTCGGACGAATCATAGAGAAATCCATAGTTTGAAAAACCCCACAAAAGCCCTATGCAAATATTTAGGCTTTTAAATTTAAAAAAGTTTGAATCAAAACTTGGAAACAAAATCTTTGCATGAGTTGTAAGAAAAATATTTTTGATTTTAAATTATAGCTATGCTATTAATTTATACAAGGAAAGAGTGATTAACCATTAATACATTCTTAGTTTTTTACAGCTGCATAAAAAATTTGGTAAGATTACCATCAAGAAAAATATTATTCAGTGTTTTACATAATTAAGCATAGGCTCGATTGATAATTACCTCGGGGTAACTAAGAATAATTTATTTGACATAAATAAGCAATTTAAAGTTTTTAGAGAGAGAGAAAGATGATTCAATCACAAAATACAGGACGATAAACTAATCACTTATTGAAATTTGTTTCCATGTCAAGTAGTCAAACAACTCTTCGATAACTCACGACTCAAATCATGTTATTAGCTCACATCGTTACAGACAAAGTTAGAACTAATCGACGAAATATTTTCTTAATTAAAAAATACAGGCATCCATGAATGACAGAATTACAGTTCAAGTAAAAGAAAAAATTAGATTGGTAAAGTTCATTATAAAAGCTTCTCTGTCAACCTGATCATGAATGAATTTACAGCTACTGCATCCAAAACTATCCATGATGATTCAAACAGCTCGTGGAAGTACTCAGCTCCGGTATCTTCAGCAGCACTTCTGAAAGCCAAGCCGAATGCATTTCCTTGAACTGCACCTAGCCGTGGCTTCCCACAGACCCCAACTATCAATACCTTCTTTCGCTCGTTAGTGTAGCATACACAGACCAAAGGCTTCATTCTTGCTCCCTTCTCGCGTAAAGCATCCATCAGAAAATAGCCAAATTTAGTTAAAGCCTGAGGGTGGCATAAGAGTTCGGCATCAGTTGAATCTTCGAGTTTCACCCACCGGAATTTACTTCCACTTCTTATTGATCCTTTCTTGGTTATAGCTGTACTGCCTTGTCTAAGAACTGCCCTTTGTACCTTGATAGCTTGTCGCATTCCCATTTCCAGCTTCTCCAGTTTGCTTAGGGACAAGGCATCATAAGCTACTCCAAACTGCTTTGAACCGGAGGAGCCATCCGATTCTAGAGATGCTTCTAGCAGGGCAGTCACACCATATACAACATCTGCAGCAGAGATTTTTGAGCTATACCCATGAAGTAGCAAAAAACCTCTGTAATAAAAATCTGTAAGCCCAAACTCCGGTAGATATTGTTCAAACATATCCTTCATTCTATGTTTGATCTCTACACTCATATATTGGAACTTCTGTTTGCATTCCTCCCGTGCAAATCCCATTCGAGCTAAAAGAAGCTGCATCTTTTTCAACCCATTGTCACTCCAAGTTTTCAATTTAGTTGCAATGTAGGACGAGCATAGCATGGAATCAAACAAGTTCCATTCTTGCAATAACATCAACCTTGGCTCATCCTCATAAGCTATTCGAGAACTATCAGGAGCAGTAACCTTTGTGCCATCCTTGAGAGTCACCGAGGTAATAGCATCCAAGTTTCCTGAGCTATTGATGTGCTGCTCGAGCTCCATTACCCCAGCCTGGTACCTTTCATCTGTTGACCTCTCGTGTACAAACTGGTCAGTCAAAGCTACACAAGCCAGCCAAAGCAACTCATTAGTGTTCTTCCTCAATGAATGAGATAGCTCATACATCAAGCACCCTGATGGCTTCCCATGGAAGGTACCCATGTAATAATATTCTCTTTTCAACTTTCTAAAAAGCTTAACTGGATCGCTCTCATTTTCCTCCGAAAATCTCCTCCTCTTTCGAGTCCCACCCCCACCCCCACCATCCTCTTCCTCACTATCGCTCTCATCTTCGCTATCTGAATCATCTTCAAACTCATTGTCACTGTTCAAATCACATTCGTTGGCCAAAGCAGACACATCGAAATCATAAGCCAAATCAGCTTGGTGCTCATCCTCCTTTGCATAAAGCACAACCACACGATCATTCTGGCTGCTCAAATTATGCAAATGAATCGGCCTATGACTATCAACAACAAAAACACGTGCAGAGGGACCGATTTCAAGATCCCTCCTAAGATCCCTATGGCACCCCCAATTTATCAGCAAAATTGTAATGGGTTCATCCGAGGGCGAACTCAAAGAAGGCCCTGCATACTTATGGATTTCCTTGAAACTCGAAACTGGGTAGCAAGCATACCTAACCGAATCGGATTCAAGAACATGGCCTATTATTTTCAAAGCACACAGCGAATCGACATCAGAAGTCGAGGGGAAAATTAGCAAAGGAGTGGAGGAAGCCGAGGCTCGTGCCGATTCACGTAGCCGAGTATAAAATGACTCTATACTTTGCTCCCTGACCATAATTTCTCAAACGGATACCCAAAACTTCACTAAAAATTCAAACTTTTTGCAGAAAAAAACAACTGGGCAATCACGAATTGGTGAAACTCCACCTCAGCATTGAATCATTCACTCAGATCCAAGCATGGAAGTTTATGGGATTTCAAAAGTACCAAAAAACATGCTATTCTTTCATTGAATTCAGTTTGGATCTACTGAAATTGAATAAGATAGTGCAATTAGCGTTTTGAAGAGATACCTGAGCCCTAAGTTAGGTACTTGAAGATGAGATTGAGAATTTCTGGGCCCTCTACTTCGGCTCCCCTGCTATTTTCCAATCCAGAGAGGGGGTTTGAATTTGTATGAATAATCGGCTTAGTTTTTTCTTGAATAGTTTGAAGTTTCAAATGAAAATTTCGAAATTTGTAAAGAGCGCCAACATTTGGCGGTGAAATTAAGGTTTCGCATATGCGAAATAGGCGTTTACGGAAATGGCCCAATTATATAGAATTTGTTCGAGCCCAATTTTTTAAAAGTGTTTCATTGAAGATTATATGATTAAAAAGTAAGAAAAAAATTTCAATTTACATATAATATTATTTTATAAGATATTGTGTAGTTGAAAATATATTTTTTTTTAAAAATGAAGGCCAAGCATAACATGATAAGTCACTTGCATCAAATCGATTTGGTATAAAAATTCTATTAAACGGTACAGTAAAACAACACATCAATTTGGTGTAATGAATAGCATTGTACCAAAACCAAGAGCCTGTTTGAGAGGACTAAAAAGCTGATTAAAATTGAAAATATGATCGTTATTGGGTCTCACTCGTCTAATAAAAGTCAACAATATCGACTAATTTTTCAATTTTAATCCGATTTTAATCTCTACCAAACCAGCTCCAAATTTAATGTAACACTTCATTTGGTTTTGAAGTTTTTCATTATTCCGTGCATACAACAAATTTTAATTCATTTTATATTAAAATTTACTTATATTTGTTTTTTTAAATTTTAGCTAATATTTTAAAATTCTGATCAAGAAATAATTAATTAATACAGTAAAATAAAATTACTCATTAATAAATGTTTTTTAAATTTAGCCCATGTTTGATATACATTAAAATTTTCATTCTCATTCTTATGCTCATTTTCAACTACATTTTTNTTTTTTAAATTTTAGCTAATATTTTAAAATTCTGATCAAGAAATAATTAATTAATACAGTAAAATAAAATTACTCATTAATAAATGTTTTTTAAATTTAGCCCATGTTTGATATACATTAAAATTTTCATTCTCATTCTTATGCTCATTTTCAACTACATTTTTCATCACATCAATAGTTTTCCCTTCTGTTTCAACCACACATTCTCCATCAATCTACTATTTCAGAATAAATTTTTCCAAAATAATATGGCTCAAACAAACCTTTATATTTTAGTTCATTAAATATAATTTATAATTTAGTAATTCTAGTAATAATATAATTTCTGAAATGAAATAATTAATAAGAAAA
Organism: Fraxinus sp. D2006-0159; assembly: GCA_903798375.1. Lineage (NCBI taxonomy): Eukaryota > Viridiplantae > Streptophyta > Magnoliopsida > Lamiales > Oleaceae > Fraxinus > Fraxinus sp. D2006-0159. Next base: position 11,375 of record CAIGRQ010014663.1, read on the forward strand.
TAAAGGAAATAACTCCTCAAATTGGTGTGAAAGTTAACACAGGAAACTGAAAGAGCCAAATGGAAAAATGAAAATAGTGGATGGCCCAGGAATGATGAACCAGCAATCTATGAAGATCTTGTATTATTGTACCAAACCAAGGCACACACTATTACATTGAATAAATGCAGTATCGCTGCATCGGAAGAGCTTTCCGAGCTATTTACATATTCATCATAGCTCTAAAGCTCCAAGGAAATCGGAAATCTTCATGATTTAACACCACGGAAAGCAGCACGTCTGCACAGAAGAAACGAGAAGGATAAGGCTGAATCAAATTTACTCAAAATCAAAGAGCTTAAGAGGCCATCAGTTGCTTGAAAAGTGAACATGATTGACAAACCTTTTGATTCTTGGACTGTTGATTTTGAGCGCCGTAAGATGGATGCTTTGGAGTGCCCGACACATTTCCAGCCCCGCTATTCCTTTCCTCTCGCACTTTGTTGAAAATGTGAGTAAAATTCTCGGCAGATTGAGGGTCATTCTCGTCCCATTCGCCAAATACTGGAACAGCAGCACCTCTATCAGGCTGTCATTCGCAATGCAATCAATTAAATGGTGGCAACCAGTCGAGCTTAGCGATCAATTGCATAATAACTGCATACTGATTGAAAAACAGACAATTAAATCGCTGAGAACACTTACACTTTCATCTGCTTGAACCGGCTTTAACCGAGTTCTTCCAGGGGTACCGTGACTGCTGTCATAGGAGTTCTTTCCATCCCAAGCAGGAGATCCACTACCTCTCCCTGTTATCTTGGCCTGGTGATGTGGATGAAGTGGGGACCGCTCAATGCTGTGCTCCGAACCGGTACTTGGCCTCCTATGTCCACCAGACCTCACTCCACGGCCTGCATAATTTGATTCGTTAGACGTCCTCTGACCCGTGTTTTCACTCCGGGCTGGAGAATTTCTGAACTGCCTGAAATCACCTTCTTCCCTGCTCACCCTTGGTTCCTCAGGTCTAGTTCTTGGTTTTGACGGGGGAGCAGGGGGCCGTGCTGGAGCTTGATCTGGAGGTGAAGAATCAACATTCTGGAAGATATCGGAATTCTCTGCAGGGTCATTCGGATTTATCATCTTCCCACCTCGATTTTTCCTTGCCTTATCAAAGTAGACTGTGTAGGGAACATTGTCTTCGCTTTCCCAGTTGCCAAATTTTGGTACATTTGAATGCTGCGTCGACAATAAGAAGAAACACTTTAGATTAGTAGTCGATGCAGATATTCACCTAGTCATAAAAAAGACTAAATCCCGTCTAAAACCTGAACCTCTCTACTAAAGTTAGAGAATCAACATAAAACATTCTTTCTAATTAACAAATGATGGAATTTGAACCGAAGAATCCGAAATACTTCACCTCAAATGACCAAACAAAACAGGAAACATCAAATTTAGTGAAGAGTACTTTGTGCCCTGGAACGATGTAGAGAAATCTGAGTGATTTTTCGGTAAATAATTAAACTCTTGATATTGATTTTAGTATTCGAGCCATATCCACTACATTGGATGCTAAATGGATGGGTAGCGTTTAACCACGTAAACATCGTATTCTTTAGTGGGTTAAAAATCTTTGTGTTCTTTTATTTTTCACACGGTTATTTCTTGATTTTGGGGTTATTATGTGTTTGCGGACCGAACAATTATCTTTCTTTTGTCCATCCAGGAGACCAAACAATTTAACAGCAAAAATATAACCTACCCAGAATTCTTATAGTTTTAAAACGCAAACACAATTTCCTGACATAGAGAGATCAAATCAGGCTGCACCAAGAATTCAGTACGAAACACAGTAAGAAAATCACGCTCCGAAATCTTAATAACAGTAAATACAACATTAACCAGAAAGAAATATGGTAAACTTACAGCCATTTTGTCTGAACCAAAACTTTGAGTCGAAACCCAAAAAACCAGCAGTGATAATTCAAAATAATTCTTCAGAGTTCAACAAAATTCAATTTTCAAAGTAAAACAATTTCTTCAACTGCTACTTGGGTTATAGAGAGAGATGATGAAGAAGAAGAAGAGGAAGAGGAGGAGGAGGACGAGGACGAGGAAAGGAGGAGAGGAGGAAATAGGAGAGAAATAGCAAGAGTTGGAGAGAGAAGCAAATGATTGAAGAGGAGGTATAACAACCTTTAACTGGCGCCACCGGTTTATGCATAAACACGTTAGACTATTCTTCAAAGTTGTTTTATAACATTTTTTATTTTACATAAAAGGAAAATATTAATTTAAAACATAATTATTTTAAAGCTTGTTAACACAAAACGTATCTACATTTAGTCTTTAGTATGCAAAACATTCTTACGTTTCAGATTTTTACATTTTCACCCTTATTTTCACGTTTTATTGTGGAAATCATCATTTTTATATATTTTTTCAATTAAAAGCCGTGAAATGACGAAAATGGCCTCCTATTTAAATAAAACAAAAAGAAAAGAAAGGAAAAAATAAAGAATAAATTAGATCATAGACCCAAAATTTCAAAAGATAACAAATGAGTCCCCAATGTATAATTAAAAATTCAACATACGTAAAAAACTCAGGCCAACGACCACATTTGAACCTTAAAAACTCCGACCAACCACCACTCAAACTACCAAAGCTCCATACCATTGGACAACCCTCACTCCCCTCTACATATACCACCCAATCACCAGCCCTAACGTCATCAGATTTGACCAAAATCAATGGCCAAAATCAACAACTTGTCACACAAAAACCGACTACATCACCTTCTCCGGCCAACCACCCAAGCCATCGGTATTTCATACCATTGGACAGCCCTCACTCCTCTCTACACATACCATCCAGCCACCAGCCATAACGTCACCAAATTTGGCCAAAATCAGCAACTTGTCATCACAAAAAATCGACTACATTACCTTCTCCGACGAGACCCATGCCCTTTCCTTCATACTGCTTGACTATACTTATCAGAGGCGCACTTATTCATGGTCTTGCAACATCAACAAATCCACACAATCAAAATTCACAACCCCATTTTAGAATCAAGCAAAAAAGCAACTTTCAATCGCAATTTTCGACATCGGTGGTGGGACCCATGATCGCAGACCACCCATTCTGACATCATCTGATCACAACGCAGCAATTCCATCCATGGGTCTTCAACAATTCAGCCTCCATATGACAGATCGAACATGGATAGTAAGTGCTCACGAGGAAGACTTTGGCCATCAATTTCGACCAAATGTGGTGACGTTAGGGCTGGTGGTTGGGTGGTATGTATAGAGGGGAGTGAGAGATGTCCAATGATACGGAGTTCCGATGGTTTGTGTTGTGGTTGGACGGAGTTTTTAGAGTTCAAAGGTGGTGGTTGACCTGAGTTTTTGCCGTATGTTGGATTTTTAATTACACGTTAGGGACTTATTTGTAATCTTTTGAAATTTTGGGATTATGATTCTATTTTTTTTTCTTTTTGTTTTATTTAAATGGAATGGTATTTTCGTCATTTCACAGCTTTCAATTGAAAAAATAGATGAAAATGATGATTTCAGCAATGAAACTTGAAAATATGGGTGAAAATGCAAAAAATTGAAACGAAATGATGTTTTGCATACTAAAAGTCAAATGTATGGACGATTTGTGCTAATAAATCGTTTATTTAACTAGCTAGCATGCAACTTGTTCGTGTATATATATAATGACGTACCTAATTTAAATTTGGTGACACTATGTCCTTTTTCGTGTCACGTTTGACCATTCAAAATGATTAATTAATAACTATCTAGTTGCATTTGTTTTCTTTTAATGAGTGCATTCTTAATTATGTGTCTATGATATTTCAAAATAACAATGTATATAATGATAATTTTGAAGTTTTTAAAGTCGTTTGGATATCGAAATGAAAATGTAAAGAATCGAACGTCAAAATAATTATGCACACGTAATTAAAAAGGCGATAAAGTTAAGTTGATTAAACATGATGCGTATCAATAACTAAAACTAAAGATTATATGACAAGGGTGTTCCATGAAAACATATTACGATACATGTTAAGATTTATTTTTTTTTTTCTTTTTAGTAGAGGACAACGTGAAACAGATTAACTGGTGTTTGGTTCATCCATTGCCTCGTTGATCAAGTTTCATCCTCATTTTTAGCACGACAGAATTAATTTGTACTCTAATTATCGTTTTTTTTTATTGAAACTAATTGACGAGTCCAATTCTTTGTAACATAGAGTAAATTATGCTAAATTTAATGAATAAAGTTGGTATAAGTTGTGAATGTGCGATAAATTTATCGTTGACTTTGACTTAACTTTTTATCAAGTTATATATTTTTCCAGACAAGGACGTTTCCAATTCTAACCCGCCGTTATCGTATACTTTTAAAAGCATTCACACGATGGAACTAATTTTTTAATTTCTTGTCACTGAGTTAAATGTTGTAGTTGTCTACTTAAATGATCTTTTTATGTCGGCAATTCTTGGTAGATTGTCGTTTTCACTTGGAATTTAGAATAGATTGAGAGAGACTTGCCATTCCAAACGAGAATGAAACTATTGATTTTTAATATAATTAACTGAAATAAATTGGCATAGTAAAAATTAAAGCATAGAGTTTAAATATTAAATATTTTGGCTTTGATAAAATCTAACATATGAAGGCTTGTCTTGATGTGCTTGTTTTGTTATTGTTAATCTTATATGCATTGGCATTTAACTACTTCAATTTTTATAATTTTATTTGCATTACACGAAATATAGGGTTTGTTTGGGTCAAACTAATTTTAGTTTGAGTTAAAGTCAAATAATCAATATCAACAACATCTTTCGTGGGTCCCATATCTTTTCAACCACACATTTCAAAAATTTCTATTATTAAAAAAGAAGAGAAATTTTTTAGATTTACGTATAATATTATCTTATTATACAATGTGTGGTTGATAAGAAAAAA
>CAIGRQ010014719.1:0-12579 GCA_903798375.1 Fraxinus sp. D2006-0159
TCTTCAAGTGGTAAAAGGAGAAGGTGGAAAAATTCCAACTTTACTTGAAACTACCGCATCAAGGATTCGAATCCTGAAATATGAATTTAACCTTAGATAAGTGTAAGTGTACAAGCAGTCTTCCACCCTGTACTCTTGGAGGCATAACCTGCGATTTACCTCCTTCCCCAACGCTCAAGGGAAGGCAGGTAGGGCCCTCAAGGTTGAGATTCGACTTAAATAAGCACAATTCTCGTACACCAAGATTCCAACATTGGATATTGCAACTATCCACTAGAACTTTTATCATCTTTATCTTGCAAAAACAACATTTGCTAAGCTGACAAATAACATAGAAACCGAAACCAAAACGAATAAAGGGCTGTATAAAACTGCATTTGTTTTTCCCCTTCATATTGCATGCATTCATGTTTTTGCATGTAGGGTGGGTAAGAGAAGTACAATGAAACTTAAGGTTGACGGTCCAACATTGACTCATTTTTAAGATTTAGGTACATCAAGACACGTTATATTATCAAAACTAAATTAATACTGCAAAAACTCAAAAGGAGGGAAGAAAAAAGCCACAGCCACAAGCATTCAGTGATCAGAGTAGAACGGGCAAACACTCTTAAAACTCTACCATGACCTGCTGCGAGATAGCAAGTATAACAGGTATTGAACACGGCCACATATCCCATGGAGCTGAGTCATTCTGAAATGGGTTACAACAAAGACGTTGACAATCATTAAACAATAATATACAAGTGATAAATTTCAGCAAAACATTCCATCTATCTACGGAAATCCTCAATGACAATTCAAAGAAACGTTCTCCTGACTACAGTAAGATAAATAGAAAGCCAGCCACCGGTGACAGAATTTCCTATAGTTGCATCCACCCGTCTACTACACTGAGAACAATTTCTTTTTATCTTCAGTCATTGAAGCCACGCCGTGTATTGATTTTGGCAGCTTTATCGAGCTTCTTAGCATCCTCCTGCATTACAACAGTTGGTCAGCCGGTGTTTAGATTAGCTCAAAGAAAAGCTTATTAAATAGGCAGTGATGTACACATTTTAACGCTTACATGCAATCAGAACTTTCTGAAAAAAAAATAGTTCATATTTGTATAAAATATGGTGATAAACAGTTACATCTCATGAGGTCTGGTGAAGACGTGTTTATAAGGTATAAATAATGCCTAATTACCAAATCATCATTCCACTTCCTTGAGACTGTATAAAATACTGAGAAGTACAATAGATTAATATTAGATAAATGCATAATTACATTCCGTGTTATGTATAAATATCATTTCTAATACTGGAGAATAATTCATATTTGATTTTCTTTATACATATGAGATACAAAATTCCATACTCCACTATGGCAGCACCACTTTTAAAAGAATGTCGTGCATGCTAACGTTCATTCAATTTCATTTAAAATATTATTATATATATTCAATAACTTAATGTAAACACACTTACTATGTCTCAGCTTTACAATCATTTTCTCTGTAAGCACATGATGATAACTAAAAGGAATGTCCACGGAATACTGTTTTGTCCTTTTTCCATTTCTTTTTCTACTTTTCTTTTCCTTCGCCTCTCATTTCTTCTTACTTTTCCTCCTTTGTATGTGGAAAAATGCAATTATTTTGACCGTAGAGAAAGATGGAGGACAGGCGCGGGATGGTGGTGGAAAAGAGAGAGCAAGTGAAGGGGGCTGTTGGAAGGGGTAGCCCAAGCAATTTTAGCAAATTTGTACAGTAAGTTAAGCTGTCAAACTAACTTATAATCAAAGTTTTCATTAAGATTGACTAAGTATGTTTGGCGAAACTTTTATTAGCCTATGTTTGGCTCATGTTTATAAATTGCTTATAAACACTCAAGCTACTTTTATTCACATATTTCGAACAACACACAAGTACAGTCTGCTTATCCACCACTAATTTCTATTTATTTATAATTTAAACCATCAATAGATACTTCCAGAGCAGGCTTTTAGATTATAAGTTGTAAATCCTATAAAAAAAGACAGTAAGTACATAAAAGTCGTGGGTCCTACGAAACGCGTGGATAAAAATAGGGTTTGACTAACTTAGAAGCAATTATAAGCTTTGCCAAACATGCACTTGAAGAAAATTTGCAATGTTGTAAATCAATGCAATTTTCATGACAAAAATTTCAAATGCGCTTCTAACCAAAATGTGATCAGCTTATAATCTAATCAAATATCTGTCATGCAAGCATGAATGGGAAAAAAAATCCGGGTCCATGTGAAGAGAGAGAGAGAGAGAGAGAAAGAGAACTTACATGAGACATGAACTCAATTGTGCCATTATAATCTAGAAACTCCTTCCATTGCCTTCCAATGCTTTCCTGCAAGGAAAAAAACTTCACAAGATGAAGTAGATAGAGGCACAAGAAAGCAAAAGTTTTAAAGAGATACCCAAAAAAATAAAAGTAAATCAATGCCTTCACTAATTGTTTTTGTCAGTAATCCATTCAGTTTCAAGATCTAGTAGATGTCTCTACACAACATCCAACGTCAGGTCTGAAGAATAGATTCAAAAACTTAGAACAATCGTTTCACAAAAGCAGGTATTGGTTTTACAAACAAGCAAATGGACCATCCAAATAAAACTAAACATCCAACTAAAAGTCATCAAGGGTGCCGGTTCCAATATTTTCTAAGCAGAAAGTCAACATAGTTTAAGTGATCCTCCCAGAAATGCTTTTTCTAGTAAAAGTACATTAATGGAATGTTCGATAGTGAGAGGACTAGATAGTACTTGACAATATTAAGGAAGACAAATGAGCTAAAATATTGTTTATCACACTGCGCAATCCTACCTAGTACTACGTACTAAACGTGCTCTTCGTGTCATTCAGTAAAAGTAGTGAGACCTTTCTACACAATGCCTTGCTCCCTCATAAGCATGTTCCCGAATTGAGACAGTGAAAAATCAATTTTTAGTCAGTCATTTGTAGAAGAAGAATTCAGAAAGGTTGTTAAAAGGTTAGGGGGTGGTCATCATCCTCTACTCTTCACAATATCCAACGTCACGTGCAAAGTTTCATTAAGTAAGATCACAGGAAAAAAAAAACCATTAATCTCCAGAGAGACAAGTCTCACATAAGATTTAAAGAAATACAAATGGTCAACTATATGTCAAAAAATCCAATAAGATCAGATTGAATTATTTGTTCAAAACTAATTACCTGAGCAGCTTTATTGGCAGCATTCTTGGTCCACAAAGCAATTTTTTCCTGCCTTTTGATATTCACAACTGCTCCACAGATTTCATCTCCATAATCAAATTGTTCTCCAATCATTGCCAGCAGCTAATATGAAATCAATATGTGGAATTAGTGGGAGCATAATATAAGAGATCAATATGGTGAAAAAAATGCAGTTGAACTATACCGTGTAGAGCCAACATGTATCAGATTTACCCCTAGGAAAAGACACAGTCCACTTTCCCCCATTGGCACAAACAGGATCTTCCCATTTTGGCTCAATTTTATACTTAAAACAGTGGAAGCCAGCTTTCATTGCCAACTTGCTTGGTTGGTTAACGTTATTGTAAACACTGCAAGCCATACAAAGTGAACTTATAAGTGGCAGGGTTCAAATAGAAGCAAAGGATACGGTGAAAAGCTGTGAACATAAAGGTAACTGCCAAAATATAATTTCTACAGCCACTTGTAAGAAGTAGACAAGCCATTTATATTTAGGCATTGAAACTGTGGTAATTAAAAAGAAAAAAGAAGGGGAAAACATCAAGGGCGTTTTAAAGAAAAAAGAAAAAGTATCATACAGAATTAGCTTCAAATTAGATAGGCATGCTTACGATTCTATTTTCCAGTTCAGGGGGCAAGATCTCCACTCTCTCATCCCCACCCCCACAACGGGGGAAAATAAACCGGGAATAGTAATTTTGGCAACATCATCTATATCTTGATCTCTCTATGAATCAGCTCCATTTTCCAATTTTTGCCATAGCAATAAAATTAAGAATAATGCTATTTGTTGTCGGCAACTACGGTGTCGTCCAACATGGCATCCTATGTAACATCTCTTGTTATTTGAGGCATTAATTTTCTTTCAATTTGGCAACATCATCTATATCTTGATCTCTCTATAAATCAGCTCCATTTTCCAATTTTTGCCATAGCAATAAAATTAAGAATAATGCTATTTGTAATCAGCGACTACAGTAGTCGCCCATCGTGGCATCTTGTTATTTAAGGCATTAATTTTCTGTCAAATAACAAAACGTCGCATAAGATGACTACTGCATTACTCTAAAATTAACAACTCCGCACTTCAATATTCCTCTAGATATCTATGCTCCTATTTCACAGATCCTTCATCAATTTTTCGCTTGTGGGGAATGGGAAAACAAAAATGAATTTTGACAAAGCCAAGAAAGCCAGGAACACTCGAGGAATATGCCCAAAAAATACATACTAAATCTACAAATACTGGTATTAAACATTTACAAATTGAACATCTAAATCACAAGTACAGGAAGACATATAAAAAGATAAGTATTACATAGATTCATAAAAACTGCGTAGGGTACCTCCAGAAGTCTTCAACAGTGGAGAAGGTATAAACCGGGCGGATCGAACTGCCCCACTCCGCGTTTTGAGTTTGAGCCGACGGGTTGTCGAACCAAAATGTCCACGAGTGCTCCAATGGGTGCTTTACCGGAGGCAGCGGTGCTATGTCCTTCGCCTCCGAATCAATGTCTGCCCCGCCACCAACGATCTCCCCTTCTTCCGCCTCCGATTCGTCTCCTTCAGTATTGTTGACGTTCGTAATTCTTGACGTTGATGATGATGATTTTTCGGGTTCCTCTTTGCTGAGATTCGTAGTTGATTTCGCTGTTTCTTCAACCATTTTCTGTTTTCTTTTTGCGTCCTTTGTTCGAGCTATTCTGGTACGAGGGTTCCTATTTTACACACCGCCACTGAGAGTGGATATCTTATTTAATTCTCGACTTTAACTTAAAATTTAATTTAATTTTTAACTAAATTATTCTTTCTAATCTTTCAATTTACATTTTTTTTTTCTGAAGCATAAAAAGAATTAATCCATAATAAATTAGGACACTATCTGGTATTGATTTTGCTTCTCCATTTTTGTAATTTTTTTACCGTTAGCTATGGCCAGAGGCCTTACATCACTCGCACACGGTCAAACATTGCGGCTTGAACACGGTCCAACAGCTGAAATTCTGTTTTTTAACAGAAAGAGACACACCCTAGGTTAGGTTTGGTCCGTAGTAGACATCGTCGGATTCTATTTGTATAATTCTCGCTAATACTTTGTTCGATCTTATTTAAATAACTATTGTTTTGTTTTAATTCATGCGCCTATCTATTTGTTACGTTATATTCATTGTTTTTACAAATTAACTTCTCAAAAAATAAAAAATGACTATTACGTAATATTACATTGCAGAATTGGAGTGACAGAGAAAAAGAAAAATCAAGTATAATATTCCAATTCAACATGTGAAGTAAGAAATTCTTGAACCAACTGTTTTAGTTTGAGTTAGTGTGAAGTGCGACCAACGACGCATAGACTCCATTGTTCATCTTCATAAGCGTTTCGTGTTTTCCCTTTTCCGCAATAACTCCATTTTTCACAACAGCAATAATGTCTGCCCCCATAATTGTGGTTAACCTATGAGCAACAACAACTGTTGTTCTATTCACCATTACTTTATCTAATGCTTCTTGTACTATACGTTCAGATTCTGTATCTAATGCACTAGTTGCTTCATCAAGTAAGAGGATTTTCGGATCCTTTAAGATTGCTCTGGCAATGGCAATTCTTTGTTTCTGTCCACCAGATAATTGGACCCCTCTTTCCCCAACAGAAGTGTCATAACCATTAGGCAATCCGGATATGAAGCCGTGTGCATTGGCGGCTTTTGTAGCTGCGATGATTTCCTCCTCTGTCACATCGCCTTTTTTGCCATAGGCAATGTTCGAACGTATAGTTTCATTGAAAAGAATTGGTTCTTGACTCACCAATCCCATTTGTTGCCTCAGCCAGCTGATCTTGAATCTTCGGATTTCCACGCCATCCAAGAATATTTGGCCCGAGTCGGGGTTGTAGAATCTTTCTATTAGACTGATGACTGTAGATTTTCCACTGCCACTCTCTCCAACAAGAGCAACGGTCTGGAAAATGAAATAGAAGTTTCAAAGCTAAGTAAATGACGATCGAAATGAAGACATAAATTGTGCGTGTTTGGAAAGGGACTTGTCAAGTACTACCTACCAAACATGCACAAAACATATATCGATTTTGTTCAGGATTAACATCAAAGAAACTTGGAGGGATAGAGAACAGATATACCTGGCCAGAAGGCATGGTTAGAGAAAGATCCTTGAAGATTTGAATATCAGGGCGCGTAGGGTACTTGAAGCTAACGTGTTGAAACTCGATATCTCCCTTAACCGTATCCAATGTTGTGCCTTTATCGCTACTTGAATCGATCTTTGGTTTGCTATCGAGAATCTCAAATATAGAAGCAGAAGAATCCTTGGCTTTATTAATATCCGGAGCCATTGCACTTCCTTGGGAAACTCCAGTAGCTGACATCGTTAGGGCAAAGAAAACCTGGTTGCTTATGTTGTTAGATTGAGGGCCATATTCAATTCAAATAGTACGGATTTGAGCAAAAAAAATTTAGCTTACCTTAAATACTTCTCCAAATGTTGCTTTCCCATTTTGAATAAGAACAGCTCCAATGTAGAAACAGAAGGCATTTGTACAATACAGTGCAAAAGAACCAACCCCAAAACCAGCTCCGCTAACCATGCCTAGCTTAATTCCTTGCTTCGTAGGTCCCTCGCATTTTTTCTGGTACATCTCCATCACCTTCTCTTCAGCACTAAATGATGCCACGGTTCTGATGCTGCCAACAGCATCGTTTGCCACTTGACTAGCTTCCTCATACATTAACTGTGCCATATATATAATACATATCTGATATCTCGTAAAGTAGATCATACAATACTCGATAATACAGTTCATTACTGAATATCAAATATGTTACCTTGGCATCTGCACTGAACCCTTTATAAAACTTAAACTGAAGGAATCCTTGCATGCCAATTAGGGGCAGCACAAGTAGGATTATGAATGCTAGTATCCAATTAGCAGTAAAGGCTATTACAAGACCTGCAATTACTGTTGAGAGATTTTGCACAATAAGCGCCAAGGCATCACCCACAAGACTTTTTATGGTTGATGCATCAGAAGATAATCTTGATCCAACAGCACCACTGCATTCAGCAAACACATCGAGTATTTCACTTATGAAAGAAAAAGAGAATGTATTTTTTAGATTACTTTGAAAAAAAAGTGATAACCTTGAATTGGCAGGATCGTCAAACCAACTTATTTCCTGGTGCACTATCTTCTTGAATGACAAAGAACGAATTCTTTGTATCAACTTACCCCCAGCTATTCCGAAAAAGTAATTCTGGATTGGTACGACTACCAAAGTGCATCCACCAAGGAGGACAAACATTAGTGCCCAAAACTGGGAATCCTTCCGCAGTTCGTGTGGAGGTTCATAGAAAATTTTGATAGCTGATGAAATCAAGAGTCCAAATACAGGGAAAATGACACCATGTGCAGCTGCAGCTCCAGTTCCCAGAATCAAATACGGTAATTCAGGTTTGTTCAAGTGGGCTAGCCGTGTAATAGAAACTTTCTTACGTTTCTCCAAAAGCTCTTCGTAGTTTTCATCTCTGTCCTCTCCAATTTCAGTTTCTTGCAAGTCAAAAACACCAGGAACACCGTAGGATATTGTGACGGAATGCCTGGAGGAACCGCTACTGGTAGATCTCCTTACAGCTAGTCTCTGGCTCGAAGATCTATCCAAGGCTAGATCAGAATTCATTTTCTGCAATTCGGCCACTCTATTGTTTTCAGCCTGTTTTCTCCCTTCTTGCATACGGACAAGCTGCATATACGCTCCCTCAGGATCTTTCATCAATTCGTTATGAGTACCTATAATTGATTTTGTGTTAAATTAGTAATCAAATAATTGCTTGTACTAAATAATCAAATTTAGCAACATAGATTTTTTTACCTTGTTCTACTAGTTTTCCCTGGTGCACCACTGCGATAAGGTCAGCATTTCTGATAGTCGTTAAACGATGCGCTACAACCACGGTTGTTCTATTTTTCATAACATTTTCCAGTGCATCTTGTACTATACGTTCTGACTCAGCATCTAGAGCACTTGTCGCTTCATCAAGAAGAAGGATTTTTGGATTTTTTAGAATAGCTCTAGCAATTGCAAGTCTTTGCTTCTGACCACCAGATAGTGCAGTTCCATGTTCACCCACCATTGTATCAAGTCCCTGCAAGAAAGATATTAGTAGAATTTGATCAATAATCATATACAAAAATAAAACATGAAAGGATTAAATAAAACGAAGAACAATTTACCTGAGGAAGTTTGTCAATGAACTTCGCAGCATTAGCAAGTTCTATTGCCTTTCTAATCTCTTCATCAGTAGCGTCTTCTTTGCCATATAATATATTCTCCTTCATACTAGTTGCAAACAAGACAGGTTCCTGACCTACAAGACCTAACTGGCTTCTTAACCATTGGAGTTTCAACTTCTTCAAATTAACTCCGTCTAGAAATACTTCTCCTGCCTCAGGGTCGTAGAATCGCTCTAACAAGCTGATCACTGTCGACTTTCCACTTCCACTTTGTCCAACTAGAGCTGCAGTTTTTCCACTAGGAATGTAAATTGAGAACCCTGCAAAAATCTCCACTTCCGGCCTTGCTGGATATCTGAAGTACACATCCTTGAGTTCAATTTCACCTTTAATATCATCCAAGACGATTCCATTAGTGTCATATGCATCGATTTTTGGTGTCCGTTCGATGGTTTCAAACATTTTGTATGCAGCTGCTTGCCCTGATGCAAATGCATTGACACTCGGAGATGTCTGACCAAGTGATCTGCAGATTCAACAATATCCAAAATAGTTAAAAGGTAAGAAAACAAATGCACAACATTAATTGTTAATGGTTTTTTATATATATGATTTGGACAAAACATATTAATAGAGCCATTGTTTAGCCTAGTAAATTGTTGTAATGCTAAACTTACATTCCCCCTGTCATAATTGACATAATCACATTGATAATGTCTCCACCATTGTAGCCTTTGTTTAAGATCAATTTCGATCCGTACCATATGGCAAGTCCGTAAGTACCGAACACTATTAGTAATACTACACCAAGTCCAACACCTGAAGCCAGCCCTTGCCTGACACTCGAGGCATAAGCAATTTGAAGCTCCCGATCATACTTATCTGTCGCTGCCTTTTCTCCGGTGTATGATGCAACCTAAAATATTAGACATAGAAGAGATTTCGTAGACATTCAGAATCAATTTGTGTGCAAATACAATGTGGTATGTAGTATTAGACTGGATTGAACAATACAATACTAACAGTACAGTCCATCCTACAAAACATTCCAATATTATTATACCGTTCTAATTGCTCCTACTGTTTGTTCTGCCACATTTCCTGCCTCTGCATAAGCTACTTGTCCACGGCTCGACATTTTGGCCATTAACAATGACATGGCACCTCCAGCGATTGCCAGAGCTGGGACGCAAGAACATAAGACTAGTGCTAGAAGCCATCCTTTGCAAAAGGCAATTATAAAGCCTCCGAAGAATGTGGACGTAAATTGAATGAATTTTCCAACCTGTAATTAGTAAACATGGAAATAAACAGAATAGTAAAAAATGCAGTTTCAATTGCTTATCAGGAGGATTGCTCACTTTTTCGCCCATGGCTTCTTGAATGAGAATGGTGTCACCAGACATTCTTCCAATGACCTCTCCAGTTGTCGTTTGAGTGTCAAAGAATTCAATGTCTTGTCGTAATATTGTTTTCAAGTACAATCCTCGAATTCGAGTGGCTTGTCTTTCTCCAGTCACCATCCAACATGACATCTCTGTTGTACAAGCAAACAAATTTTCATTTAGTTTGAATGCATAGATTCTTGAAGATTCAGGGAAAAAAAATTAAATGCACTTACGCAGAAATGAAGCAAGGCCAGCGCCAACGGCCAAGTACACATATTTGAGGGATATCTGAAAATTACCCATGTGCATATAAACACAAGTTATTCGCTCAATGATGAATAGGATCTTTAGTACAACTGTACAAGTGTGAATCACAGCATAAAAAAGGTACTGTTCTGTTCATAATTCAATTAGGAATAATACTTGGTGTACCAAATGCATACAAGCCATGTGGCGCCTGTGGGGGGCGTCACATGGCTTGTATGTAAGCGATTATGTATGGCATTTGCTACGGTCCTTCAATTAGCTATATCATTCCAAAGGGAATAAATCAAACAAATAAAATAAAACTCGGCCACAAGATCGTCGTAGAAGAAAGAATACCTTGGAAACTTCATGCACAACATGATTTTGATCTGTCCCGGCAAAAGAATTAATCAACTGGCCAAAAATGAGGGTCATGATAGGCTGCGCTAATCCATTGCCAACGGCAGATATTGATCCAACAACGATGAGAAGAACATCTAGCCTGTCTGCAAAAGAAAAAAGCTTATAGAAGGGCACTTTTTGATCATCTTTTTTCTTCGATGTCTGCTCTCCTTCATGCATTTTTCTTTACCAAATTTTCACCAGAAAAAGAATGTCATGCTCTAAAGCAAAACCAGCTTCAGGTGCTAACCGGAGGAGCCAAAAGGCCAATGATGATATTAAAAACAGAAATTGAACCGGGGATGTTGAGTTTTATCTTGTGATTTCGTTTATATATAGAGAGGTACTAGTTTTAGTATGTAACTGAGGACCTCTCATTTTTGTTTCTAAGCGATTGCTTAGCTGTTTTGTAACTAATTTTGGTCCTCTTCCAGAAATTACTGATTTGAACAAAAAAAACTCTCTAGAATTTGAGACCCAACCCAATACGTGTCTTGATTCTCTCTCTCTAGAAGGGAAAGTTAGAAATGTAGGTTGATTCAGATTCTTGTTTTCCCTGAATTCGCGGCCTCCATACAGAGAAATATGTGCAACCATTGATTGAATATTTTTATGACTGGATGATAAAATTCTATAACAATTTCTCGTAAAGAAAACATGACATAATTAATTCGTAATAATTCAATTTATATTGTTATTTAATTTTATTGTTGGTCTATAATATTAGGGGCATCAATGATTATCTACTTTGACCAATAAGAAGAAATTTATCCAACCTACACCCTATATATAACACTTCATGTTTGTTGCCTATCGCTATGAGATCCTCTACATTCATGTTAGACGCCTACCGTCATGAAGCACTTAACGCCCATGTTGGGCTATCTATCGTTATGAAGCTCTCTACATTCATGTTGGGCTGTCTATCACTATGAGGCACTCTATAGTCTATGCCCATACTGTACTACCACTGTTATGAGACCCTCTACATTCATGCTGGGTCACCTACCTCTTTGAGGCATTCTACGCTCATGTTGGGCTGCCTACCGTTATTAGGCCCTCTACGCTCATGCTGAGCCGCCTACTGCTATGAGGCACTTTACGCTAATACTAGGTTGCCAATTGCTATGAGATCCTCTACATGCATGTTGGGCCGCCTACCTCTATGAAACACTCTACGCTCATGTTGGGCCGACTGCCATTACTGGATCAATGCAACACTTAATCATAAAAATGCAATTAAGTTGAATGGGAACCGACAAGCAATTATCATGAGCACAACCAACCGCTAGAAAAGTGGAAATCTACCGCCTAAAACAGGGAGTAGTGGAAGGCGTTACGTAAGACACGTGTCACGATAACCGTCCGGTAGTTACATGATTTCAGACATCTATAAATACATTTAAGACAAGACAGGTGTGGATTTTGGAACTCTGGCTATTTGAATACCCATTATTTTTCCTCTTACGTTCAAAAACAACCTACTAAATCTCACGCCAGAGGTACGAGGGAGAAAGCCCCAACCTCATTTTGCAGATAATGTCCGTTCATCAAAGTAGATGAGACATATTGCACCGCTAGAAGGACGCGGAGTCTAATTTCATAACTATTTCAGTCTATATTTTGGTGATATGATTAGAATGGGAGTTACTACTTACCAATCTTCTTTCACCAGTGCATTGAATTCAAGCTGTGAAATGGAGGCTGTTGACTGTTGGGAAGGGGATTCACGGTGCAGCCATCAAGCTAGGGTCCTTTTGGTTACTGCATGTGGAAATATCATAAATGGATTGAGCATATTCAATGAAATTGCTAAAAATAGTGTCCTGGAACACAATTATCTTTGGATGTGCTCAACATGGATACAGAAAGGGGGCACTGACACTAAAGAGTTCCATGACGCCGAATAGAGAGAGGCCTGAATAGGGATGGCAATTCGAACCGTTAAAATCAAAAACTGCGGTTAACCTAACCGAATGGGGCAAAACAAATCGAACCGATGGTGCAATGGGGTGGTTATGATTTTGATTTTAATGAACCGCTTCATTTAGGGACGGGTATGGTATTT
>CAIGRQ010014761.1:0-13979 GCA_903798375.1 Fraxinus sp. D2006-0159
TCGGGATAATAACCCAAATGGTCATTCCACTTTACAAAAGGTTTCCACCGGGTCACTAAACTTTAAAAATCATCTAAGTCATCACTGAACTTTGCAAAAGATTTTCACGAGGTCACCGAACTTTAAAAATCGTCATATTCATCACTAAATTTTGCAAAAAAAATTTACGAAATCACTAAATATTGCAAAAGGTTTCCTAGAAGATCACTGAATTAATGACTTTTGCGAAACCTTTTGCAAAGTTTAATGATGAATATGGTGATTTTTAAAGTTCAGTGATCCTGTGAAAATCTTTTATTGGTCAAACTTTTATTTTTTTTGGTCAAACTCGTCCATTTGTCCTTGTGTTGAAACTAAATTAAAGGTTTAGGACCATGAGTAATACAAATGAAAATTTTGATTTAAGTCAAAAAAGTAAAGGTTTGGGACCTCATCTATAATTATCCCTATATTTAATCAAACAAATTAACAAAACAAGAATGCTCCACGAGGAGGCACAATGTCAGGTTAAAAATAGGAAGGACGCATGTCGACATATGATTGAACAGTTTAAGAAAAATACAACACCCAATCATTGTCTGTTACACCACCCTGTTACTTCCATACTTGTCCTTGAACCTGTCCACAGAGCATTATTCTTGGTTTGATATTGCTTCACACCTAAAACAAAAGGAAGGGATCTACATTTGAGTTAAACTTGGAGATGGAAGTCTTCTTTCGTTTCTCGATGAGGGAAGGGCTAAGGATTTACCTGATGTAAGATATCACATTATTCGAAAAACCCTAGAGTAAAAAAAAAAAAACATATGGTACGGAAAATAAATAGATTCACTTCACTGAATTATATTTGTTCGACACACTGTGGTCAATATAAATGTTGAGAAGAGATGGAAACAAGACCACATATAATTTGATCATTACTAAAATATCGCCTGTCTCTATCTAAGACCCCAGCATCACAATTCCTTTTCCGATTATCGCTGTGAAAGAGTGTGGGCATAGTGAAGAATCATTAGACTCGATTATGCATGATGAATGTGGGCCAATATGCCACCCAAAGTCCAAAAAGCAGCTGCCGCGAATAGCTTTTCCAAAGCCAAAAGACCCCCTTATTCTGTAAAGCGCCGCTGTAACAATGATTACTCTTTATTTATTTCGGGATTTTCTTAACACACAATTAGGAAAGTAATTAATTTAATGATGCAACCATTTCTAGTAGTCTGAAAAGTTAAAAACATTAAAACTTTTATGATGCAGCCATTTTAGGGCGAAATTAAATCACATTGATTTCACCAATATGAATTGAAATTCTTCTTTTTAACGACCAATTCGAACTTCTCTTCTGATGGGACAGTACTGAATCTACTCGATAGTTATGAAACGAGTAGTAAAAGTACAATATACAAATATTCTATTTCAATTGATCATTTTTTTCCCTTTGTTAGGGTGTGTTTAATGGATATTATTGGAAAAAAAATGTATTTTACACAGTGATATGATGGGAACTATGTGGTTAAAAAGTAAGGAAAAGTTATTGAAGTGATAAAAAATATTATTTTATTGAAGAATGTGTGGTTGAAAATGAATTTTGAAAGAATGTATATCAAACAGAGACTTACATTGAAAGATAAAACAAAATATAAACATATTTATTAGCTAAACAAATTTTATGGCCGTTTGGTACCGATTAAAATCCAATTAAAAATAAAAATATAACCGTTATTGGGTCTCACTCGTCTAATAAAAGTCAATAATAACAACTAGTTTTTCAATTTTAATCTGATTTTAATCCCTCCCAAACGGGCTCTTAGTATAAAATATCTATTTTTTTTTTTTATAATTGGGTATGTCCGGCCAGCTTGCGCGCACCTCCACTAATCCCACGGGACCCTGGAGTTTACAACCGTTTCACCTCAGTGACCATGATGGAACTCGAACTGGTGACATAGTATAAAATATCTATGTTGAGCAATTCATTAAGAACCACAAATAAACAAGCTTAAAATATCATCAAATTTTAAATTACCAACTATCATATATCTTAACTTTTGACTTTTAATTAATTTGATTTTAAGAGCATGTTTGGCTAAGCATAAGAAAGAAGTGTAAACTTAAAAATTAAAAAGTAAACATGCGTTTTTTAATACACAACACTTTGTTGTGAATTATATTTAAAAAAAAAATAACTTTTTTAATTAAAGACGTCGTTTATTTTATTCCTTAGTTGCCATAGTTGAATCAACTCACATTGCACCTCGAAAAGGAATTCATGAGGTCCATAATACAACAATTGTCACCCTCTCGGGTGCATAGATAAATGGGTTATGAGATTGCATTAGCAAGATTCCAGCTCCAATATCCTTAATGGTGCATTTGATTGCTAGCATGGAATTTGTATAGTAAAAAAAAATTTAGGCAATTCAACTGCCTACAACTTATTTGTATGAAAAATTATTAATTTAATGTGTTTAATTGATTTAGTTTTAACCTAGAAAATATTATATTTGTCCAATTTTTATTAGTGGATAAATGTAGTTATGGCAAAAACACCCGCCCCGTCCCGAATGGGGCGAAAAAAATCCATCCCGATGGGTTGGTGGGACGGGTGGGGGTGCCCCGTCTCGAAGTGCCCCAAACCCGTCCCGTGAAAAATAATAAATAATAAATAATTACAAATTTAAAAAAAAAAAATTAACTAGAAATTTTTTTTAAAAAAATAATCATAAACGGGGTAGGAAATAGGGTAAGTCCGCGCCCCGTACCCGCCCCGTTTAAGGTGGGGCAGGGTGGGAGTGCTCCGCCCCAAACCCATCCCATTGACATCCCTAGATAAATGAGAGATAGATTATAGAGAGAGAAATTGAATTACCTGAAAAATAAAACTACGACTCCCTAAAAAAAAATTTATTGTTTTCAAATAAAATATAGTCACGTGATCAAAAGTAGCAAAATATTTTTCTTAGAAAAATTATCAGTCGAACAACAAAAAGGTAGAAAATTAAATAAAAAAAAAACAAAATTTTCATAAAAAATACTGACAATTAAACACACCACAATTGTCTTCACGCTGAAAAATTTAGTCCATTCAAAATCACAATGCATTCCCTAATGTGAGGAGACACATTGCCTCGAAATTGATTTCGCCATGGCTACAACAATCTCCCCATTATCCAGTATTACCCTTGATGGAGACGTTGACATTTAATATCAGTATATTTATCGGTGGTGGTCCCCACCTGACAACAAATTTTAAAAAATCATTTTTTATATCACATGGTAGGATTTTGACAACACATGATTGTCAATCATTGTTGTCAATCAATGTTGTACACTTAAATTTATTCAAAAAGAATAAAAATACAATTATGAATTAATTACCAGTGTAACAAAAAAAATCATAAAAATGGAAAACCCGAGGTCAAACCTGTCATTTCAGTTGATTCCCTCAAACTTTAGATACAAAAGGTCAAAAGAAATTAAAAAATAAAAAAGGAAAGAGACGTATAATTTCCAAGTTTATTGGGTATGCCTATTTTGTCGTTAGGTGTTTTGCCAACCTTCTTTCTATAACAGCATTTCCCTTTCAAGAAACCAAAGTTTGTCTATAATCATGAAGTATCATCACATCACATGCTCATATGTAAGTAAAGAGAATTAAGAAACAGAGAGAGATCTGAAGAGATAATGGGGTGAAGAAAAAGAGAAAGATAAAGCTGAAAAAGCAGCAGTAGTGCTGTCTAAAAACTCACCGTTTCCAATTCATTTTCCATTTTTTCCAGTAAGTTTTTTCATATATTTTTTTCAGTCAATTATAATTATTTTTATACTTATGAATGTATTTCTCCATATACATCAAGTATGATTTGTTTGTGACTTCACTTTTTTTTTTTTTGTGAACACATTTTGATGATCATTTTCATGGGTTACTGAGAATTCAGTCATTCTTTCTTTCCTATATTTTATTTCTTCCTTTTGGGATAGTTGAGCAGTTTTTAATCCAAAAAATCAAAAGCTATGTGATTCTCTGGAATATATAAATTTTCTGATTTGATTTTCATGATCTGAGTCTGATTTTTAATTTTAAAACTATATAGTGTTTGTAAATTGTTGAATTTCATTATTTGATGTTAGTGCCCTTTTCTTTATATGGAATTGGGTGTTTGAAATGTTTTGTTTCACTTTATTCCGGCTTTGGATTAATGATTAGAATTATGCAGAGTTTTGCATAGCTTTTATAAAGAAAGAAAGATGGCAGCATTGTCGGATTCGGATTCAAGACGGATGTATTCGTGGTGGTGGGATAGCCATATTAGCCCCAAAAACTCAAAATGGCTTCAGGAGAACCTTACAGGTAATATCTCTGAAGATTTATTACTGATTTGTTCTTGTGATATGCCTGGCTAAGCTTGAAAGTTTCTTAAAAGGATCTTCTTTTTGGGCAGCAGACAGTTCATTATAGTCCAAAAAGGCTCATTTTAAGGAGCTTATAAGCTTAGCCGTCTATGTCATCTTCTTTCTCGCTCCCTATCCCCCATAAGTCCAGCCTCCTCCCCCTTACGCCTGCCCTCTACTTCTTCGCTCCCTAGTCCCAACATATCCGACTCATTCTAGTTCCCACTGCATTTCAGTTCTCTCTCTGCATCCCGTCCATATTCCCTTTTTACCTACCTTAGAACCATGGAAGATAGAACTTAGTTTGATTAGAAGGAGACCGTAAAATAAGGGGTTGATTTGACTAGATTGCTGGCGATTATGACAAAGTTAGAATTAATTCGACTAATTGTAGAAAGAGAAAGGTCTTTTATGATAAGGATATGTAAGACACTTTCCATAAAACATGGCTTTATAAATGAAAATGTGGAAATGAAGGTTATTTTTCACAATGCACATTGTAAGAAGCCAATTTCGAAAAATTCCTTTCATCATTTGTGGGATTTTATTGGTTCTTGGCATGAATTTAGAATCTGTTTATATATATACAAAGAAGAGGGGATGACCAACCATGCTTCAATGGTAGATTCAATCGAATGAAGTGTTCAAGAAATGATAGTGTAGAGTTTTAGGTTTGGAAGAAAATCTTGCATCTTACCTAGATTAAATAGCTTTGAGGACATATAGATTGAATAGATAGACACTAGTGTATAGGTGCTTGGCTTGAACAGGTTTGAGTCTCACAAGTTATGGATTACGTTGTTTGTCACCTGATGGATAAGATGCTGAGTAGATGTGTTAATAGCTTGATGATCATATCATCGCCTTTTACATTGAATACATTTTGTTAAAGTTAAATGCTCTACCGCAACCTATATCAGCCATGATATTGTTCTGATGAGCATAAGGCCTTAGGCTTAATGGCGTTACTTGTACGATCATCCATGAATAGGCTTGATTAGGTAACTAGGTCTTGTCTCCCATTTTGTGATGAGGCAACTTAATATTGGTCGGATATAACACAAGTTGTTGCTGCCCAGGCTACCGCAACCTATATCAGCCATGATATTGTTTCTGATGAGCACAAGGCCTTAGGCTTAATGGCGTTACTTGTACGATCATTCATGAATAGGCTTGATTAGGTAACTAGGTCTTGTCTCCCATTTTGTGATGAGGCAACTTAATATTGGTCGGATATAACACAAGTTGTTGCTGCCCAGGTTTGGTTTTTATTTGAATAGCCAGTTTAAACTTTTTGGTCTGGGCGTATTTCCATTTGGGTATTAGTGACATCATAAGCTATTTGTTCCCCTGGGTAATTGAGCACTACAGAGTAATTATTGCCTCAAGCATGCACCAGAAATGTAGTGAGTTTGGTTGGAGCAAGTAATGTTGATGTTTCAGAAAATAAAAGGCTACAAAAAATGTTGCGGTGTGTGAGGCAGGTTTTCGAGGTGAGTTGGAGAAGTTTCCCTTCCGTGTATACTCAAATAAGTATATAAAAATAGAACATGCCATGTGGCATGTTCGATATGTGTCACAAAGTTTCCAAGTAGTGTAGTTGTTCGATATGTGTCAGACACCAGAACTCCATCCTTGGAAGAGTGCTCGTGCTTCTTAATCACTAAAAATCAACATATCCTTTAGTTCATAATCTTATAACTTGTAATGATGGCACCGGGAGTTGGTGTCTAGACATACTACAACCTAGGTATGGCTTGCCGGAGGAACTAATGTTACATTTTGATATTCATGAAGATCTTATGTCACGGCTTTGTGGAGTAACTTGAGAAGAAGATCAATTTCTTGTACCACTGCCCACTGGGAAAATAGATTCGCTGATCAGGTTTTCCTATTTTGTGAAGCGTTTCTTGTTTCTTCAAACATACACAAGATAAATAAAATTCAATTAGAGGGGATTGCATCTCATACATTTATCTACATGTTCCTTATCTTCTCTTGACCAGACAGTTGAAAGAATCACTTACTCTCGTAGTTCAATCTGATACTACTATACTGTACATGTTTTTCGGCACAAGTCCCTCTGAGGTGCCGAACCTCATTCATCAATTGATGGTCTAATTATTTTTATTGTTCAACTTTCGCATAGTTTCTTGTTATGTGCTGCTGATTCTGCCATTCTTTAACAGATATGGATACCAAAGTCAAAACAATGATCAAGCTTATAGAAGAAGATGCAGATTCCTTTGCAAGGAGAGCAGAGATGTATTATAAGAAACGTCCTGAGCTTATGAAACTAGTTGAGGAGTTCTACCGGGCATATCGTGCACTTGCAGAAAGATATGACCATGCAACTGGTGTGATTCGCCAGGCTCACAGGACTATGGCAGAAGCTTTTCCAAATCAAGTTCCCTTAACATTTTCTGATGATTCATCTGCAAATTCTGTCTCTGGGACTGACCCTAGAGCTCCTGAGATTTCAACCCCAGTACGTGCATTATGTGAAATGGATTTGCATAAGGATGCTGTGGGACTCTCGTCATCTTTTTGTCATTCTGTTGAAGAAATTGGAGAATTCACAAATGAGTCCAATTCTGCAAAGGGGACGATTGGTTTGAAAGAGCACAACATTCTGTTTTGGCCTGGTAATCATGCAAAGTTGATAGAAGGGATGGTGAGAAAGGGCCTTAATTTTGATGAAACAGAGGAGAAACGACAAAGCGTTCAATCCGAGGAGATTCTGATCTTGAAGGAAGCCCTTGCCCGAACGGAGGCTGAGAAGGAAGCTGTACTTGTTCAGTATCAACAGAGCCTGAATAAACTATCCAAGCTTGAATTTGATATTTCTCATGCCCGAGAGGACTCCAAAGTTCTTAGTGATCGTGCAAGCAATGCAGAAAATGAAGTTGTTATCTTGAAGGAATCACTGTCCAAATTAGAAGCTGAAAAGGACGCTACCCTTAAAAGGTACCATCTGTGCTTGAACATGATAGCTGATCTTGACAATATTATTTCTAGTGCCCGAGATCGTGCAAAGGAACTTAATGAGAAGGCCAGTAGAGCTGAAGCTGAGGCGCAATCGTTGAAAGATGCATCTCACAATCAGTACATGAAATCTTTGGAGATGATAGGGAACCTGGAGAACAAACTACAATTTACTGAAAAAGAATCAAGAATGTTGAAAGAGCAAGCAGAAAAAGCAGAAGGTGAGGTTTTGATTCTGAAGCAGACCATTTCAAAATTTACTGAAGAGAAGGAAGCTGCAACTCTCCAACACCAGAAATGCTTGGAGATGATTTCTAGTCTAGAGCACAAACTCACATGTGCAGAGGAGGAGGCAAAGCGGCTTACAGTCGAGGTAGAAATTGGAGCTTCAAAATTAAAAGGTGCTGAAGAACAATGTCTTCTGTTAGAAAGATTAAACCAGTCTCTTCACTCTGAGGTGGAATCCTTGATGTTGAGGATTGGAACTCAAACTCAAGAAATTACAGAGAAGCATAAGGAATTGGGAAGACTTTGGGTTTGTATACAGGACGAGCGCTTGCATTTTGTGGACACTGAAAAAGCTTTCCAAGCTTTGCAGCACGTGCACTATCAAACTCAGGAAGAATTGCGATTAGCGGTTTCAGATTTACAGAAGAGGGCTAGAATTTTGAAAGTTGTAAAGACCCGAAATCGGAGCTTAAAAGATGAAGCCTTAAAGTTTAAGAAGGAGAACAAGAACCTGGATGAGCTTAATGCATCTTCAGCCTTGTCAATGAAGTATATGCAAAATGAGATCTCTAGCTTAAAAGAAACGAAAATTAAAATTGAGGGGGAACTTGAGCTTCAAATCAGTCAAAGTAATGCTCTTCAACATGAAATGTATTGCCTGAAAGAGGAATTGAATGATTTGAACGATAGGCACCTTTCGTTTTTGGAGCAGATGCAAGCCATAGGCCTGAACCCAGAGTCCTTAGAATTATCAGTGAAGGAATTACAGGATCAGAATTTTAATCTGAAGGAAAATTGCAACAGAGAAAGAAGTGATAAAGCAGTTGTCTTGAAGAAACTGGAGAACTTGGAGCTCCTTCTTGAGAAAAGTTCAATTTTGGAAACTTCATTGGAGCAATCCCAGGAATCTCTTTCTGAGGAGAAATTGACTCTTCTTGAAAAGAATGCTACTCTCATGACTCAGCTACAGGTATCACGAGATAATCAAGAAAAACTCTCACGGAAGAACACTCTTCTTGAGAATTCCCTTTCTCATGCTCATGATGAACTTCAAGCTCTGAAGGATAGATCTAAAAGCTTAGAAGATTCATGTCAGATACTTGTCAATGAGAAGATTGATCTGATTAGTAAAAGGGATGATTTAACTTCTCAACTTGAAACCACTCAAATAGGATTAAGGGCTGGGGATTGCAAAGTTGATGAACTAATGACCGAGATAGGCAATTTACACAGGAAATTATTGGATGTGCAGGTTTCTTGCCAGAAATCACAGAAACAGAATTTAGAAATTTGTGAGGAGAATAGATCCTTGGCAGACAAGTTCTTACACCTAAAGAAAAAGAATCGCATCGTAGAAGAGGAAAATTCTGTTTTATGTGGCAAAATATTAGCTCTAGATAACTTTTCCTCGATTTTAAGAGACTGTGTTCGTGAGAAATTTATGGTATTAAGAGAACTTGGTGATGATCTAAATAAACTTCATGGTGTCAATGGTGCTTTTGCAGGAAAGTTAAGCTTAAATGAGGGGAGGTTGAAAGACTCACAAATGGAAAATCTTCATCTCCAAGAGAGATTGCAGAAGACAGAGGATGAGTTGAAAATTGTCTCCATTGCCAAAAATCAGCTAAATCAAAAGATTGAAAATGGAAACAACATGTTACATAAGAATGAAATGGAACTTCAGGAAGCCCAACGGAAGATATATCTGATAGAAACTGAAAAGTTCAAATTGAGAGAAGATTTGGAATATTTGATGATGAAGTATAATGAGCTCAGGATGATAAGAGACAGCCAAGAAAATCATATTTTCAAACTCTGTGCAGAGAATGGCCAGTTAAGTATGGAGATTGACGTGTTGGAGAATCATGCTACATTGGTTTTTGGTCAATTACAGTCCTCTATAGTCAGCCAGCATATCTATGAGCAGAAGTTTCATGAGCTCTACAAAACTTGTGTTGGCTATATAGACGAAAACGAAGGTCTCAAAAGTCAATTGACTGCTTATGGGGCTGAAACAATTTCTTTGAAGGAAAGCATATCATCCCTGGAGAACTGCACCAATTTACATGTCAAGCTTCAAAATCCTAAAAATGAGGAAATTGAGGTAAGATTTATCATTCTAAACATGTGATGCCAGATTGATCTGAGGTTGAGTTTGTATTCCTAAATTGGAGTAATCTTGACACTCAAATAACTAATATTCCGTGTTAAAAGTTTTTTAGTAGATTCCCATGAAACCAATCATCTAAAATTTGACTCGCCCAGCTGAGATGTTACTTGCTACTTATTTGCATTAATTCAGACAAGACATGACATAACAGACATGGGATATTAAAGTTCTTCTAGAACTTGACAAGATACAGCTGAGAAACTATATCAACATGTTATTTGAGTTGCAGTTGTCATATACAACTTTTGTTTAAATGAAACTTATGCATAGATTATCAGCTTTAGATATAACTGAAGGAAAGAGCAAAAGTATAAATTAATTAAACATCAAATAAAACAATAATTCCATTCCATGTCCAATACCCTCTAGCGTCTGATATCCAAAGTCCTTCCATCTTTACGTGATTCATTATACACGCTCTTCCCATTTTTGACATCAGAAATGTGTTTGCGGATTGTCTCGAGTCTGACAAGTTTTCTTGTTTCCAACATGACATGATAGGAACACTTCAATGTAGCTTGTCGAGAAAATATTTTTATCTCCTCATTTCCCTTTTACCTACAGAACCCTACCAACCAGAAATTACTAATTTCTTTGGAACAAGTTAATTAGCTTGGTCTTAACCAGCAATTACTGGAATCTTTTTGTGTGTTTCAGCACAGTTGAATATACAAAGACGTGGCATATTCTGTTGCTAGAATCTTAACTTCACAGCTATCTTTCTAACAAATATCACTTATATGATATGGTGCTCTTGGAAGTTTCAAATTCAACTTCCCTCGTAACACTGAATGTGATTGAAAATCTTCTGCTAGGATAATGTTGATATTGTTCTGCATAGTAAGAATTGTTCTTTAGGAAATCAAGCTGCATCACCGATGAATATTACTTGTATTAATTGTTGGATTCTTGTCATTGTTGTTCATTTCTAGGGTACTCAATTGATGAATCGTCTATGTGGAAACCATTTGAATGAAGTTGAAGTTGAGAAGGCCACAGTACCAGATACATTATCAAACTTGCTAAGTCTGCAATCTAGAGTTCAAGCCATTGGAAAGGCAACGGTCGAGATGACACACCTCCTTGTTCAGGAAAACATTGATCTACAGTCCAATCTTGAATCTGCAATGAGCCAAATTGTGGAGTTAAAATCTAAGAACAGCCAGTGTAGTAGAAATTTGAAGCCAGTGTCTGAAACATCTGAGGCAGAAAATTCACTTCTGACAAAGGACATCATGCTTGATCAGAAATCTGAATGTTCATCTCATGGAATTAAATGGAAAGAACATGTTGCAACTGATAATCGAGTCTCGGAATTATGGGAAGCTTCAAACCCTAATGGAAGCATTGGGCTCACTGTTTGCAAGTCAAAGAAAAGAATTTCACCATCAGCTGATAAAATCAATGATTTCCATCGGGTTCAATCAATAAACAAACGGAAAGATAAGTGTCTTATTTCGGATACATTGATTGAAAATGATTTGAGTTTGGACAAGTTTGAGATCTCCAAAAGATCAACTGAGGTCCTGCAGAAAGAGAATAAGAGGAAGATCCTAGAAAGGCTTAACTTTGATACTCAGAAACTGACGAATCTTGAAATTACAGTTCAAGACTTAAAGAGGAAACTCGAAATTACTGAGAAGAGCAAAAGGGGCAAAGCTGTAATTGAATGTGAGAAACTAAAGGGACAGCTCGAAGAAGCTGACATGACCATCCTGAAGTTGTTTGATCTCAACAAGAAATTGATGAAACGTGTCGGAAACAGCTCCTTCTTCAATGCAAACTCCTCATTTGAGTCTGACGAGGATGGAAGTGCTAGCAGACGGAGATTTTCAGCTCAGACTAGAAGAATTTCTGAAAAAATTGCGCGATTGCAATTGGTTGTACAGAAGTTACAGTTTGTTTTGCTGAAACTTGATGATGAAAATGAAGTGGGGGTTAAATCCACAATGTATGAATCAAGAAGAAGAATTCTTTTGCGGGATTATCTTTATAATGGGAGAAGAACAATTCACAGGCGAAAGAAATCCCAATTTTGTGCTTGTGCGCAGCCTTCAACTACAGAAGATTGAGGATCTAGTATCTGAATGAGGTTTAAGTGTCTGCATGTTAGAAGAACTAGTTTTAGTTGGTGTAGATTTTTCTGCCTACAAATATTCTCATAACTAAATTAACTGTCATGTTTACTTCAAATGAACCATGTTTCTTTAGGTACTGTTGTGAATATCAATGCTTCTAATTGAAAAGAGTTACTTTTTATTTAAAGTTCTTCTTATTAATTTTATATTGTCAGAAAAGATGTCCTTGAACTATTGTATACTTAGCAGTAGAGAACAGAAAATACTTTTAAACATCTTTGAAATCAAGTCAGCATATCCATAGTTCTTAATTGAGTTTCTTCTTCGTCGATCTCTGGCCATCCTGTAGTTCTGAATTGAGCATCTTCTCTTTAAACTTTCAGTTGATTTCGTTTAGGTAACTTTCACTTTTATCTTGCATGAATGAATCAAACATCTTAGTTTTTGACACCACCTCAAACTCCTACTTTTCATCAACAATTATGTGTTCCATAGGAAAGCAAGTATCATTTGGGATTGCGTAAATTAGTCATTCACACCGAACTTTGATGACTTTAAACCATCCGGATATCCCAATGAAGATACATTTTTAGCCTTGGTTTTAAGTTCCCTATTGCGCACCCAAAATTTCTGCACGACTGCACACCATATATTCTCAGCTATGGTATTCTGCAGGTAGACCACTCCACATTTCTTGTGGTGTTATGAACCCAATAGATGAATAAGTATATTTATTCAGCTGAATAACAAAATAAAAAAGAAATGCAAAGAGAAAAACAATGACATTTTTCCGTGGTTCAACAAAAGAACTTCTTCATGATTCGACAAGAATTTGCACAGCATTCAATTTACCTACCAAGCCTCAAAAAACTTGTTATCATTGTCAATATCTAAAAGCTTTTATTTGATCATAATTCTATTAGAAATTATAACTTACTTGTAACTCTTGTTTGGCTTGGCTTATAAGTAAGCTTTTATAGAACATATTTGTGTATGTCAATCCTTAATTGTTTCCACCTTTAGCTAACAAAAAGACCTGTTTATCCTCAAACTCATTATTTCCTTGTAAGTGAACTTTGTTTCCTTGTATGTAAATTTTTAAGTTTAGCCCAACATCCTGAAAACTGAAGTTGACTTCTTTCTGATTTGGTATTAAAAGTAGAGATATAGAAGTTTGTAGGAAAATTATGAGAATCTAGTATTGATATTTTAATAATCTTAATATGAGATTGTCATAATCTAATCTCAATGCTTTGTGCTATCCATAAAAAGCCATTTTCAGTTTTCTCGTAAAATTGTTGAGTAAGAATGGCCTAATTCTCAAGATCTTTGTTCAGCGCATTTCTACTTGCTGCTCTTGTATCAAGTATATTTTAGCCTCTGCCTCCCAATTTCCAATGTATATTGCTTTTACTTTTGGTTTATAACTTTTCTTTCAGATTGATTTATATTATTTCTAAAAATATTTTTATGCCATTGGCTTTTTTAATTTATAGTTGGGATGATGAGTCCATCAGCTCATGCACTAACCATCTGCTTCGACCGGCATCCTGAGATCCCATGCAGCCGTGGAAACACTGATAAATGTTTCGCTTTCTGCCACAAGAAATATGGGGGTGCTGCTCACATTCGATGTATCGATGAACCTGGCTTTGAAGGCACCTTTTGTGTATGTGAATGCTGATTCTAATCAATGGTTCAAGAAAATGATGTTTACTAGAGAAGAAATAAATTGTAGGCGAGATGGAGATTGAATCCGAAGATCTTTTTTATTTGAGCTTTTAAGACTTTCTGCAGTTAAAATTTTATCAGCAGTTGACNGCTTTCTGCCACAAGAAATATGGGGGTGCTGCTCACATTCGATGTATCGATGAACCTGGCTTTGAAGGCACCTTTTGTGTATGTGAATGCTGATTCTAATCAATGGTTCAAGAAAATGATGTTTACTAGAGAAGAAATAAATTGTAGGCGAGATGGAGATTGAATCCGAAGATCTTTTTTATTTGAGCTTTTAAGACTTTCTGCAGTTAAAATTTTATCAGCAGTTGACTATTTAGAAAAGTAATTCTGATAACGTTGAAGTGTAGCGGTATATGAAGCTTAAATGGCAACGCCTTACAAATTCT
>CAIGRQ010014770.1:0-12656 GCA_903798375.1 Fraxinus sp. D2006-0159
GGGTTGAGAACCACTTAACCTACACAATGTCAACTGATGTTTGTCTTGCAACGCTGACATTGTTGAATGGTTAGTATGTGACTGTGTGTGTTTGTGAGGGAGAGAGGGTATGAAATTCACTGTTTTATTATTAAATCAACTGCAGGGGATCTTGGATTTAAAAGATGTTAATTTTTTGGTGCATATAATGTGAAAGAAACAACAGATCAAAGTAGGCTTTAACTAGTAATAAACCTACTTGAACAAATCATTCTTGATTCTTTTGATACATAGAGTTGCATCGTAGTTAGTTTTGTGAGTGTGGGTGGGAACATCCCTGGGGCCCTATTTTGGGCACATAAGTTGTTTTTCTACTTATTTCTTTGGGAACTGCTGATATACAAGTTGTTTCGTTTATATCCTAGAGGAATTTTGTTACTCTTTATTTGTAACTTTATCTTCTTCTTTTATTATGTTGCGTAGCTGTGTATACATGCATACCTCGCCGAAAAAATCTAATGCAGCAAGAAGGATTGTGGTCATATGAATTTTGTTATCAGAATAACGTGCGACAACTTCATTTCGAGGAGGAAAGGGTAGCTTTTCTTAGACTTAAAAAGAGCATAGGTTGCCCGTTGCTTTTGGGGACATTCTATAAATATTGGGTTTTAATCTAGCTGCTAAAAATTTTCTCTGTCACAAATATGTAAATTCTCATTAATATTATCTACAGTATCGAGTAACTGTGATCCGAGAGAACATTTAACTTCCCTAATGCATTTGAAATCTTGTGATCTGAACTGAACCATGGCAGGCAATTTATTCTGCTTATTTTATTTATTACATCGAGAAACTACCCAAATATTCATAGTAGTCCAGAGAGTCTAATACTGGTCATGTATTTTTTTCCTTATTTATATCTTCTGTACTGGTGTAAATGACATGAGAATTGGGAAATGTAATATTAAGCGATTCAAGAATTGAATTATTCTTGGTGTACAGAGATTCTCACACAATTGTCACGGAACATCACAAAGGAGGGAGGGGGGGTAAATTTTTTTACATTTTTATTGAGGTGGGTCCAGCGTGGGACCCACCCTTTGTGAGTGTTCTGAGGGTTTCCAAAGCAGAAGTTTAACAAAAGTTGATAAATATGCATTTACATTTTCTTCGACTTCTCATCCAGCAAGTTTAGCCAAATACTCGTTTATAGCTTCACCTTCTAGTGTAACATCAATGTCATAATCTGAATAGGCATCTCCTTTTAGCAACTCCCCCGTCAGTTCATCTTCCATTTCTGCATCTCGATCCTCGGCTTCCTGCCTAGTCGATGGACCTTCACCGTCTTCTTCCAAACTTGTGCCTAAGCCTTGCCCAGGATCTAAGCCGGAAGTGTTTAGTGATGGACCCAAAGGATTTTCACCGGCCACCACTGCATTTGCATCGTTATATCCAAGTAAATGATTTAGTGCTTGTTCTTGGGTACCAAACCTGCGAAGAGCTGCATCCACTACAGGACCAAAAACAGCAAAAAATTTGAATATCGAGAAGAATATCTTAGTGGTACCTAATACTTTTGAACAACTACTTGCAATCAGAAGTATACCTTTTTCCAATTATTGTTGTAGAATGCTTTGCGCATATAGCATGTGGCTCTTAAGTCTACGCATTTTTTATTGTATGGTAGCAAAAGGTAGTGATATAGAAATGAAATGATAAAAAGCCCAACTTGGACGTCTAACAAAACGAATGCGAAGTTTCATCTAGACTCAAGGAGTAAATGCCATTCGATTTAGCTCTATTAGTCAAGTCAAAGGCCTGGTGCAGAAAAGTGTACTCATGTTTAGAGCCACCCACACCCAACATAGACAGTCCAAAATTTCAAGCTTGTAAATTTTAAGAAAAAATGTGCAGGATTTGGAATAAACTTATCAGTTGTTGAGATGTAATAGGCAAATCAGTAAATAAGCAGCAGCATCAATCACATATTAAGTACCTATTGCTCTTGGGAAACCCATGGCTACAAGTTCTTCACTTGCAGAGGATGCTGCTTGACGAAACCTTTTCCTTTTCCTTGATTCGATATCAATCTGCAAATGAACAGAAGAATGGTTGGATTTTACGAATAAATGAAATAAAAAAAGTTTTCATGCACATTTACCTGCATCACCGAATTTGTTTCAGGGTTTGTTAAATCATCTAGAGCCTTTTGAGTGTCATTTTCATTTCTTCGAAGGGCTTCAGCAGCAAGTTCTTTCTCAAACCTACAATTTTTTAAAAACTATCAGCATATTTCAACCACTAGATCCAATGTAAAGTGGAAGTAGAAAAGTGTTGTATAAAAAGTCAACATAGGCCAATTGGTCCAGTGCCACATCATTGTAGAAATTACCAAACATGCTGCTACTGTAAATTATTGTTCATATTACTATCTGGTACTCTCCAGTACTAGCTACCAAACATGCTGCTAGTGTAGAGAGACGGAGCCCTGGACAGTAGATATAGATTATAGACAGATGATGAAAGTTATTTACCCAATAGAGATCAATTCATTTAGTTTTTGTAGATCCACAGGTTTCTGAAGAGGTGTAATTCCATATTTTTTCTGCTCCCTGTAGTTGCATGTTTGTCAAAGGTCTTGCTGTTATAAATATGGACAAAAAAAAAATGACTTCAGTGCCAAAATAAAAAAACACACAAGATCTCTTCTTGTCGTCGACGATCCTCCTCACGTTTCACTTCCTTCTTTGCCTTCTCCTCAACAAGAAAATCAACAGCACTACCCACATCCTGATTGCTCATGCGGAGGGCCCTCTTTGCATCACGTGCTTTATAGCCCATGCTCATTAGCAAGGACAATGTTTCATCTGGAACTTGAAGCTGTTGGAGGAACAGGAATATTTTTTATTGATGGAAATAAATATTGGGAGGGATATGAAACAATGAAACGAGGATTATGAAGATGACAAATATATATTTGATTACTCATATATACAGGAAAATTCTGCAAACCTGAAACTATGGCCTTTGACGGGAAGGGGAAACAATATCAGAGTAAAACATAATTTCTTATAATTCCACAAAATGAATTCTTATAGGTGCTATTGCACAACAGCATATGCAGGGTATCACTTGCACAAAGTTTATCCCAATCTACCTGAGTGTATTTAGCTTGTGCTGCAGTCAGGGCTTCCTTAGACTTCTGCAACTGACCGTTGTGATATGCAACTACTCCTTCCAAGAGTTGCAGCCTCAAGTATCTAAAAACCAGTGATGAATTTTTTTTTAAACTTAATTCGCTACTACACCAAGACGATTTCAACAGGGAAGAAGTAACAGAAGTAATTAATGCCTCAAAGGAGAATACTCACAGGGCAAGCTCCGGATAGCGACCCCCTTGGAGAACCCTCATGCGACTAGATTCTTTCCCATGAGCTCGCTCAATCCCTTCTCTAGCTTTTGCAAGGCGAATGCCAGCTACTGAAAGCCAACTGATATCATGGAGCATAAAATAGCACCAAACCATGTCTATTTGTAGAATTGAAACGTTGTCAACCATCTGGAATGCCAAGCACAAAATTATAGAAGCATAAGATGATTGCATAGGATACGGTAGTGGTTGAGTATAACACAGTGTAGAATCCTAAACGAGATGAAGCCATTAACAATGTGCTTAAAGCATCCCCAATAGACTATCTAAATACAAGATACTTCTATTTTAGAGAGCCAATGCATGAAAATAAGCTCCAAGAGATTCTATTTTAACTTTTAAAAATAAGAGAGTTTGGCTCTCCAATCTTAATTTATATTAATTGCATTTAATATGTTATAGATTTGAATAATCCACTCCTCAAATTATTCAATGCATATTTTAATTGATTGACCATAGACATATAAAAAGGATATTTAAATAAAAAACGAGGAGAAACCAATAAATGTTTATTGAAAAAAGTAAAATTGAATTAGCCAAAATAAAGAGCAATGTTGAAGTGTATAAAAATTTTATTCTCTAAATTTAAAGATGCTCTTGTGAATAAAGAGTCCGTTGGAAATGCTCTTAGTAGGCATCACCGCTCTTCTATATGATGAAGCAAAATGATTCCTCATCTATTCCCAGCCATTCGTAAAACAAGGTAATTTATTCATTGTCGAGGATTAACATTAAGAGCTGCTTCTAGCCTTGTACCTTCAATTGATGCTTTCCGCAACACTAACGTGGTAATATTGAAAAGACCAACAACAACAAAGTGATGTTTACAGTATCTGGTTTAGCAAGTCTATTATATAACTGAGATGAGTTTATGACTTGGAATTTCTTTCAGGGTCAACCATTTCCCACAAGCGAAAACTGCTGATAATGGCAAGGTTTGACATCATATGACATATCAACAATGTCTCACCTCAATGACCTTTGGATCGCAGAGAGAGAATGCTTCCTACAGGAAAGAAATGTAGCTCACTAAGGTATACAAATTATAAATTCTACATGAAATATCAAATCGCAGGGAAAAAAAGAAGAAAGAAAACTGAAAGCATTGTAAGCACAGGGTAAAAGATACATTCAATCAGTCACATTACCAAAAAAGGGACGAAGCCTGAAAAACTTTCGATGGTGAAGAAAACAACATATATCCTTTAATATTTTAGCATAAACAAAAGCATTACAAAGATGTACATAAATTTTCAATGAAAAGCACAGTCAATCTGCTCTGCCACATAATGCTCAGGCTAGAAGATCAAATTTTTGGGAATACCCATAATAGGACAAATCAAGCTAACCAACACTACATATTTTAAAACCGCTATAAATTGGAATGTATCAAATATTTTCTTGCATGAAGTATTTTAGACACTAACCTCTCCCATGGCGAGCACTTCCAGTGCATCTTTGTATTGTTGCCTTTTTATCAGTGATTTTGCATTAGCATGAAGCATGAGTCCCATCATTATCGCCCTGTGAATTGACAATTTAATTCCTTGCACCCAGAAGTATTTGACCATAGAAACATTATGCATTCCACTTAATATATAATATAACACATATGACATACCGCTGATCAGTCTCATCTCCCAATTGCACTTTCTCTCCACTCTGATTTTCCAGCTCCAGATTGAAGTCTTCAACTGGTAATGAACCATCTGCATGTCTACTGGCCAATGACGTGGCTGCAGATCTGTAATTCCAGTCATGTTACCAAGAGTGCTAGAAAAAGCAATGCAGAGTGAGGTGCATACTCAAGCAAATGAATCACAGAACTCATCACGTTAGATACTTGTATTGTCTTCGAGCAGCAATTTACAAATGTTTGCTCAGTAATCTAGTTTCGGTTCTGTGTATAACAACAAGGAACCTCCAGAAGTTGATAATTCAAAGGATGAATTGATGGATTAATCAAGTCTAGGGTTGCAGTATACTAAAAGTACATCAACTCAACCGTTACTTTCAATTCAAAATAGCTGTTCTTGTCTCGAATTATCCATATCGACTGCCTGGAAAGAGGGGTGAACAGTCGTGTCAAACAACGCTATTCACCACCACCCCTCATCCTCCTCCTCTTCATGTATAAACTTATGGTTAGTTCAGATCCAAAATATCTATTATTTACTTGGATCATGGAAATTTTCAGTCTTCAAAAGTGACATGAATTAAAGTTCAATTCAGTTTCAGTAAGCAATGTTAAATACCAAATTATCACCACAATACTACAACGCCTACAATTCACAGAGATTCTACTATTTAAAACACACACACTAATTCATCTACAGACCCACTCAGGGAGTCAAAGATCTATACAGATGAAAAAGACCTAAAACATAGAGTTGAACCATGCACAACAGATTGACTTTGATCAGCCACCAATAAACCATAACTCCCATCAAATTCTAATATTCCAAAGCAAATAAAGAAATGCAAAAAATCATAAGCTTGACGGAATATAAATTATAGTTGACTTTGATCATGCAATTAATCACACAATTCATCTAAAACCCAAATTATGAATCACAATCAACCCAAAATTACAGGTTGATCATGTGAAGTAAAAAGATTAAGAAAAAAGGAGGCACGGACTTGAGTCGGGAGAGTCTCTTGGAACGCTCCTCCTCAGCCAAAAACTCCTCCTTAAGAGACTTCCCTTCTTGATCAGTCGAAACTTTCGAAGCCAAAATCTTGGCGTTGTTTCTGACACCCAATTGAATTAATTTTTCAGTACCATCACCATCTCTCAAAATTCTGCCTGCGCATATCAGGTTTATGCACTGTGGCCCAACACAACCTGATTTCTTGGCGACTTCTTCTCTCAAAGTGGCCACTGTCCACTCGTCGAGTTCTACTTCCAGTACTCCACTCCATGCCCCACCTATCCTCAATTTCCCCATACCCATTGAAGTTCTCTGTGTGAGTCTTCGTTTAATCGATTTTTAGGAAGAAACGAAGAACGGAATTTTGGGTTTTTCGTCTGTATATTTATAGTCTTCGTGCTTCTAGGGACTAAGCGTTGAATATTTATTGGTAATTGGAATAGAATAACAATTTTGCTGTTTGTACAGGAAAATCCTGTTAGATGTATTTAGCATGCTTATCTGGATCTGATTATCAGCAAAGATATATATATATATATATATATATATGATGATGATATTGATTGTTTTTTAAACAGACATTCCATCGTTCAAAATGTCATCCAAGAATAAGATGAATTTTTTTTCTAAAAGCATTATTAGATGATCAATCTCTCTCTCTCTCTCTCTCTCTCTCTTTTTTTAATGCACTACGTTTTATTCAATTTTTGTTCATTACTATAAGTTATAACACCAACCTCTTTCAAGATATTCTTATCTTTAATCTTCAATTAATTAACAGATATTGTCTCCAACAACCGTTTGTCCAAACATTCTATCAAAGTGCTTTGAAATGCGAGATGAATATTTTTCTGAACTAGAGTATTTTTTTTTTCCTTTTTCCTTGTTTAAGATATGAGGGGCATATATATATAATTTTTTGGACAGAAATCCTCATTGATGAGTGGCTAAAGATAAGCTAATTAATGAATTTTGAAATAAGAATAAGAAGAAAAGAAGTTAGAGACATACGTGAGACAATGAACAAAGGTTAAGGATTGAGTCAAGCTATCGTTCTGTTATATTGTTGCTAAATAGAGTTTAACTACTAAGTTCGGGATGAATAGATGCGATTCCTTTATGAGTACGACGCCAAAATATTGAATCATGAATAAAGAAGATGACTAATGACCATAAGGCCGCAATTCTTGGCTCAATTTTTGCATATTCTTGATAATTCAAGGATAACTAACCAAGAGTGCGATAAATTGGTTTTCAAAATCTTTTTGAAAGAATTAATCTAAATTTAAGCAAGTAAACACTAAATAGATCAATTCAAATAATAAGTACAAATATAAAAGCGATGAGTGAAAGGGAGAAATGATACAAACAATATAATTTTGGAAGTTCGATCCAAAGTAATGATCTACGTCCTTCGTTACCAAGCTCTCCGACATGAGCAATGCCTTTTGCACTATATTGATTGACTTATGGTGCAATTCAACCATGTACAACACTTCCGATAACTTGCAAATAAGGAGTACCAATTTTTATACAATGTTGAGCTTTACGGGATCTCAACACAATCCACTACTGAGCTTTAACGGAACCTCAATATGACCACATGGTGATTTACAACAAGGAGCACCAATCATTATAACATGACTCACACTTTATCAAAGTGATTTTATAATGGAGTTTTTTTCTTGATAAATAACACAAACAAGTTAAGTACTAAGAGAGTCTTAACACTTCAATGAATAGCAATAGATAATAGCTCAAATGTTAGATAAAAACCCTTTGATGTATATAATAATTACAAATTTTATTCATTCAATCAAAGTTTTTTAATGAGGATGAAGAAGAAATAAATGCAATATAAGTTCAAAAATCTTCTTAAAATATTTATCTCTTTTAATGAATGATTGCAATAAATGAAGTACTAAGAAAGAGATGAAAAACTTTGTTGTATATGATGATTTTGCTAGTTTGATTCAATCAATCAAAGTTTTTAATATGAAGTAGAAAAAAATATATGTATTGTAAGTTCAATGATCTTCTTCAAAATATGTCTATTTTTTATGAGTAATAGAAATAAGTTATGTACAAAAAGAGAGGTGAAAACATTTGATGAAGATGATAATTAAAGAGTTTAAATCGATCAAAGCTTTTGATATGAAGAAATAAATGAAATGAATGCGAATGTCATTTTAAAGAAATCTCTCAAAAGATATCTAATTTTGATACTCTTGAAGAATGTTGTATTGAATGTAAGAAGTAAAGGTATTTATAGAGTTCAAAACGTCAAGAAAATCTTGGAATACGGATGACTCGTCCAGTCGATCGTCTCTTATCCGGATGATCAATATAATCGTTTGTACAATAAAAATCAAAGGACGGAATCATCAAATCTTGGACCATTGGAAACTTCCGGTCAACCACCTCTTTTAGCCCATCGAACATTAGTTAGTCGACCGCCTGACAATTTTGGTCTTTTTATAGGCTCCGTTTGATCCTATTTGAAGGTTTTGAAGGGTATGGACTTTTGGAAATTATTTTTAACTAACTTTTCAAGATAAAAGATATTTTTTAAGTTCAAATCTCATTTTAAAAGTCATATTTATATTTGATCAAAACATTGAATTAGGATGACTTTTAATGCACAAAATTGTTTTTAATGAATAGAAGGATTTTGATCTTAAGCATTCATTGCCATATATAAAAGTTTAGTGTGTTTGCACTTTAGCTAAGAAATCAAGTCTTTGATCTTACTTCGAAATTTGGCTCTTAAGTTCTTGAATGTGACTTCGATCTTGACCTCCTCCATGAGTCCCGTTGAAGTTTGTCTAAACAAGATTCAAGCCAACTTAAAATGTAAATAAGAATTTTATTGATGGTGATTTTGCATATTACAATTGTAACTACAAATACTTGCTCTTTTTCCTTCAAGGAGATATTTGAAATATGAAATATATCTTTCTTTCAGTTGTTTTTCCTCCCCCATTATCAAGGCTCCCATTCCTCCTTCTATAGGGAAAAGTTCACATGCTTTCTTCATTTCCTTTCATATCAGTTACAGTATCGAGCTGAAAAAGTACACCATTAGCACGTTTTGGATTGGTTAATGAGCTCGACTTGTCAGGTCATTATGAGTTAACCTTACAGGTATTCCCCACCATTTAATGAACCAATTAGGGAATGAAGCTAAGGCGTATAATTGGTGAAATTAGTGGGTGCTGATGTAAGACCTTTCATATGTCACTTGTTGATTGACTGTTTGTACAATGTGTAAGGAATCGTCAATCATTAGGTTCCCTCAAACCTCAGCAAATAACGTAATTCGAGCTGACCTCACATATTTGATCTTACATTAACATAAGCTTAATGCATACAACAAACTGTACTTAACTACCTTGGAGGTCGAATGCCAACAAGTTCGATTTGTGATGATAGCTTTTGATCTTTTGACAATCATCGATAAATTTTCCGTTGTATGCGTTGAAAAATTATAATTTTTTGAATTCAACTTGTTAGTAAACAAGATTAACTTGTTTGTTATAATCAAAATTTTAAAATTATTATCAACCATATGTCAACAATTTTTCCATTTTTTATTATGACAAATAAGATTATTTGCAAAATAATATTAAAGAATTGTTAAGGAATATAAATCTTAAATTTTTGCATGTAATCCATATATTCCCCATATCTTTTACAAATAAATCATCATCCATTTAAAACATATCAATTGATAGATGATTCAAAGTATATCATGTAATCATTAAAGTATACCATCTCACTCATCTTCCCCTTTTTTAATGCTTTTCAAATATATCTTATTCAATTTCCCCATTTTGACATAATTAAAAAGCACATATAAGAGTAAGAGTATGGCACTTTAAACTAACCATAGGAAACAATAATATTCCCCCTTAATTAAGCACAAAATGACAAATATGTGTAAGTCTAAACAAGAGGATAATCATTACTTATAGTAAAATATTAATCAAAGCATGAGTCATGAATGACAAAAGCAAAATCATTTGGATAAAATTTAAATAAATTTCAACCAATTATGAACATATGAGAATATTTAGTATGAATTCAATTTAGCCAAATACTTCAATTCATCGATAATTTCCAAACCTCTTTGAATATATAAAAATATATCAAGTGTTAGAGATTTAGTAAGAATGTCGGCAATTGATTTTCCATATTTACAAATTTTAATACAACATCCTCCTTTTGGGTGCCTTTAGAATACCATAGACATAATGTCTTAGTGCCACTAAAATATCTAAAATTTGTTTTATGATACTAAGGTGTGATTCTCGAGTATTGGGTTGAAATCTAACACATAATCACACAATAAACATAATATCGAGTCTACTTGCGATTAAGTAAAAGATAAATTCGATCATATTTCGATATTTTATTATGTTTATGGAAGTACATTGATTATATTTGTCCAGTTTGATTGATGAGTTCATTGGAGTGTTCATTGATTTCAACTCTTTCATTTTAAACTTATTGAGCATATCCATAATGTACTTTGTTTTGACTCCATTACTTAGTAGGGATTGATTAGTTTATACTTCAGAAGATTCTTCTTTATCTTGCTACACATTTGCTTCTTTCTTATATTGATCAGCAACATCTTTAGGATCTACCAATAATTTCAATGTCAATGATTATTCCTTTGGCATTATCTCCAAAAGTATCATGACCACTATTCTTTTGTTTTGAATTTTGACAATAAAGCTTGATTTTCGATCATGTGCTTTGAGCATCCACTATTCAGAGTTCATTTGCTCTTTATTTTCTTTGGCACCTATAAAAAATAATTCAATTTTTCAATTTTTGGTACCCGTATAATCTTGGGTCCTTAGTAGTTAGTGTTAGTGGACTTTTGAATTCACTTTTAGTAGTTTTCAAAATGTATTTTCTTTTTGATAGAACGATAAAAAGTTACATGTCCATTTTTATTACAAAAATTATATGTGACATTTGAAATAAGAGAAGTAGAGTCTTTACCAAAAAAAAAATAATAATAATAATAAAAAAAATAAAAATTAAGACACTTTTATTTTAAAATGGTTTTTATCCAATTTTTCCTTTATCAAAAATACATTTTTGTTCGTCAAACATTAAATCATAATTTTTTTGACTTAAGTAAATTTGTGAACAATTTGAGTCAAATATAAAATCTTTTCTTGCAAAGAGGAATTCTCTTTAATTAAAGAATCATAATCGATTTTTCCTTTTTCAAAATTGTTTTGAATTTTCAAAAGTTTCTTTACCTCGTTTTCCAATAAAGAATTCTTCTTTTGAATGATAGAATAATTTAAAGCAAATTCTTCAATTTTTTTAAGAATCTCATCATAAGAGGTAAATAATTCATCATATGAATAATTTTCATTTGAATTTACCTCATCATCAATAGCCTTGAAGCACATGTTAGCAATTTCTTCTTGACTTCCATCTTGTTCATGGTCATCATCACCAATCTCATCCCATGTTAAAAATTGAAGTGCTTTCTTTTTTATAAATCTATTCTTGTTTTTACTATTTTCTTCTTCCTTTTAGAATCGACAATTTTTGCAGAAACTTTTCAATTTCTTAACAAAAAGAATTAGATCATCAAGTTTTTCGCCATTCATATTTTCGCTTGACATACCGTCATCGACTGCAAATTTTAAAGAAATTTAGTACATTTCATCTTCTTTTCTTTTCATTGTTTTCTCCTTTGTCTCAATGCGATTTAGCTCTGATAAGTGTATTTCACTCATACTTTAGATATCATCTAAACTTGATATTTAACTAATTTCTACTAGTTTTTAGAATGTTTTAATTTGTGTTTTGATATTATGATATAGGTTGATGAAATTGAANATGTATTTTTTTGTAACTGATGAGTGTTCTACACTCATGATATTTATGCAACTTAATTCATTATTTTGTTATCTTTGACAGAGTTTTAGGACATTTTAATGTGTGTTTTGATGTTGTATGTAGGTTGATGAAATTGAAGGAAATAAGTAAGAGTAGGCAAAAATTGGAGAAAATGGCTAAATTGTAAGAGATTCAAAGTTTAGGGACTAAAGTGCAAATACTCAAAAGTTGTGTCGAAGCTCAAAATGAAGGTTCAAGAGTGCTTAGAGTCAATTGAATAAAGAAAGAAGTCAAAGGGATCAAATATAGTGAAAGTATGATCACACATCAATTTCCAACCGAAAAAATTATGCTCCAGACTTGTAGTCTCATATTGAGACTCATTTTTTGACACAGCAAACGTTTGAATTTGAAAATTATATATCAAGCAAAGTTGTAGCCGTTTGAGTCATCTTACCAAAGCATCTTGAATCATCTCAATTGACATCGAAAGAAAATGTTATGATAAAATACTGAAAGACGCGCATTGTAGTTTTCTACCCGAAGATGGGCGCTGCGGCGCCAGGTTTAGAGCCGCGGCACCCACGTTGCCGCTAGGCGAGAAAATAAATTTTTAATATTTTTGGATTCTTTTCTTTGCCTAATTCAACTCTAATTCATCCAAAACTCCAAAAAACTCTTTAAATACATGATCAAATACATATTTTCAAATGGGGAAGAGACAA
>CAIGRQ010014773.1:0-12404 GCA_903798375.1 Fraxinus sp. D2006-0159
AAATAAGCAA
Organism: Fraxinus sp. D2006-0159; assembly: GCA_903798375.1. Taxonomy (NCBI): domain Eukaryota; kingdom Viridiplantae; phylum Streptophyta; class Magnoliopsida; order Lamiales; family Oleaceae; genus Fraxinus; species Fraxinus sp. D2006-0159. The sequence continues at coordinate 11 of CAIGRQ010014773.1, forward strand.
GTTTTAAAATAAATAGTTGTTTTTAACGATAAAACTTAGATACTAGAAAATTACTTTTGACAATAACATAATTGCTAAAAACAAATGATAAAATTAAATTTACATTAAACCTACTTGGGCAATAGTGGTACATATGTAGACACGTACCACTATATGCATGTTCAGTACACAATACAATTAACGAATATTAAATTCTTTTTCTTCTTTCATACTATCGACACCAAACAAGCACTACACGCAAGTTATTCAGTAATATTATACGTATCCATTTTTTATTCGTGGATAGATGAGAGAGTTGATAAATAAGAGAGAGAGAGAAAGAGGGAGGGAGTAAATTACTTGGAAAATAAAAACCACATCCCTAAAGAATATATTTTCCTTGGTTTCAAGGAAACATAATCAAAAGTGGGAAAATATTTTTCGTGAAAAAAATTGTCAATCAAACAGCACAAAAGTAAGAAATTAAGTGGAAAAAAACATATTTTCTATGGAAAATATTAACAATCAAATGCACCCTAAATATTTCAAAAATCACTCAACTTATATCATGGTCTTAGCGTGCTTACTAAGCTTTAAATCGCTTCATAGTGCTCATTGAGTTTTTTCTGTTAGAAATCCATCCATCACCCTAAAAATCATTACCTTATACGCCGACGTGACCAGCAGATATTGGAGTACGATAAGGAAGAAGTTTAGTGAGCACTGTGAAACAACTTAAAGTTTAAAGAGCACTTCGTGACCATGGTATAATTTGAGTGGTTTTTTTTGAAAAATTTAAGTTCACATTTCATTTAACTTATGACTTTTACTTATTTTTATCCACAAATTTCATGGAGTCCACTGACCTATAATTTCAAAAGGTTTTGTCAGATGCTTGTGGTGGTCCAATACTATTTCGATCGATCAAAAAAATGTAAATGGCTAGAGATTTACCTTAGTTTTTCTTTAAATTTTACCACATTTTGGTTCAACTCTGATTCAACCTTCAGCTTCCATTTCTTTAACTTTTCTAAATCAATGTTGGGATTGATCCATTTTTTTTTTTTTTAAATTGATATTCCAACTTGGGATATTTGAGGGGAAAAAACTACATTAGAAAATATCGAATGATTGCATCTTTCTCAAATAATAACTCCATCGCTGGACCTACTAAGATAGGCACATTAAAGAATTGTATTGTGCACAATTTTTTTTAGACTTGTACATTTAACTCACAAGTAATGCTATTCATCAGTATCGTTGAAGATTAACCAATGTCATTACCACGTTTCAATGAAGTTTAAATGCATATTTATTCATGAGATAGTGTTGCACCGATTCACTATCACATTGTATAAAATTATATTTACATCATAAACATACTACGACCGTACATTTTAGACACAAATATACAAGTATATAACCCCTATGTGCAAGTTCAGTTCAAAGTGAATAACATTTTAACTTTTTCTTCCTTAATATTATCAAGACTCTCCGATCCTCCCCGATCCAAAATTTAGTAACTGCTGAGTGTTTCCAATGAGTCGAAAAATGCGAGCATCTTGTCATAAACATCTTCCTTTGCTCTTGTGCTCAAAAGGAAATCTAGATGACCATAATTATCAAGATAGAGCAAATCTGGCTTTGATTGTAATTCCTTTAGGGTATGCTGCAAATCTGTAACGTCTGCTAAGGCATCATTCCCCCCGTACCCCATCCATAATGGTAATGAACTCGGAATTCTGCTAAGATCGAAGTTTGGTGGTTTCAGTTGGCCATAGTGCTTCAAGTTTTTCCAAAATCCATAGTCGTACATCGCAAAAGTACCTTTACGAATCACTGTCAGCAAAATTGTGAAAGAGCATTAGTGCAAGAAGATAAAAAGAAACGTAATGGCAAGTATGCCAGGAGCCCTCGTGAAGGAAAATCGACACAAACATCAGAATTGACAGGCAAACCCTCTTTTACGAGGTAGATATACTGGTTGTCACTGAAAAACTTTGTTACAATATAGTCATTCTGTCTATGTCCCTTACTTTGACTAATGGAAAGGGTGACTTGGCAGTCTACGTATTTGCCAACTGGACCGCCATGTCAGTTTTTACATAAGTCAAACTAAGCAAGATAAGAAAGCTGCTGGCTTAATGCTTAAAACCTTGCCATGGGAGTCTCATTCTGACCGATGTGAACGAAATGATCAAATTGTAACAAACGTTTTAAGTTCAGTGACCCAATTGGAACAAAATGGCTATTTCTCCTATTTCAGTGTCCTTTTTATTTTACTTTATTTTTTTGAGGGGTGAAAGTAAGTTGGGAAACTCCTTCAGAAAATGAAGATAAAATATGCAATGCGAGTGTGGAAAAAAGCTGGCCACAAAATATAGATCACAAAACCATACTCTGAAAGAGATGATTCAAATTCTTTGTAGATGACGGATGCGGTTCGTATTCAAGAAAGAAATCAATCCGAGACCTATTGAAGCAACAATTCTTCCCTGCATGTAATAACTGATTCGGTAAGCTTAAAAAGGTATATGAAGAAAATATCACAAACACAAGTGCAGAGTCTTGATGCCAACCACATTATTTTCAAGACGTAGTCAGTTTTGGAGCAACATCCATCACAATACCACAAAGATGTCAGTTGATAAAATTGCATTTTCTACAACAATGTTATTTCTTGAACGAAACGCTACCATTTATGTTCAAAGTAAGGTTCCTTTGTGCAAGTGCTGACAATGTTGTTTTAATCGACGCAACAAGATTATAGACCAAGGTTTAACTAGATATATTTGTTAGGATAGAACCCCTGACACAGAGCAAAAGCAGTTAAGACTGGCCATATTTTTATAGCGTAGTGTGTTAAACCACTAATAAACAATATTTTCACTGGTCGAAGTCTACCTCGACAACAAACGATAAGCTCAGAAATGACCTAACTGTATTAAAAGTAGCACCTATGGGAGATGGAATAAGTGAAAATTGTTTTCAAGATTCTACAGAAGGTATAGTTCAGTACACTCAAGAGGATTCCTTCCATGCAAAACTGATATTATCACAAGAAGAATATTCCAAATTTGTCATGCAATCATTTCAATCTTAAGGAAACACGAATGAAAAAGCCCATTCATAAAGGAATATTTTTTTATCCACAAATGTTCCCAGAAATACCACAATAGAGCCATTTTCTAATTCTATATCATATGGGCTCATATGTCAGACAACTAAAAACAATTGTTAGAAAATGTAAATTGAAGAATTAAGTGATCCTGTCAAAAGAAACTGATACAGTGCCAAGATGTTTTCTCATAAGACAAATAAGCTTGTTTTCTATTTTCCAACACGTGGACCCTGTCATCATACTACTTAAAACATTTGTACACATTTATAACCCATGCTTTTAAGTTATATTTTCTGAATAACAGTCCCAAAAGGATGAATAATTGGGGTCATGCATTAGTGTATCATACAACAAAATAACTATCTTCCTTTCATTTTGTTTTATTCCACCTAAAACTTTCTCACAAAACAATGAGTGTCGCCAAAGCGACTAAGCTTTTGTTATTGGCAACAAATGTGTGCCATGATAGCTTTTGGCAGGAAGTGTAATTATTTGTTGAGTGAAGAGATTGAGCAACATTTAATGCTTTAATGTACACGTTTTTCTCTAAAAGATGTATTGAAGACAATTTAAATACATAAATCTTGTACTCTCTAGTGGCTTAAGATTTTAAATAAGATGGTTCAAAATGGCATCATCACTAACAAAAATCCCGAGTTCAAGTCTCACCATACCCATTTATGAAAATTGTGCATGTCCTGGCTTTTTAACAAAATGCAATTCGTCCTACATGTGAAAGGGTGTGGGTGTGTCGAAGACTAAATTTACATGTATACACGTGTGCCCTTTCTACAAATTAAGCTTTCAGACGAGGTCATTCAACAAGGTGCAATATAAATAAGAAACAAGTAGTTATGGTTAGAAGACCTGTAATAGGAGTTAGCAAGTCAAGACAATCTACATGTCCGTTGCACATCATATCCATGATGCGAGTACCCCAGTCACTGAATGAATCATCAGAGAAAGTCAGAAGCTAATATAATTATAATTAGAAACCTAGACTATTACTAAGGAACAGGTAACGAGAATAGATAGTAAAAGACCTTTTGAAATTGAGTTCATGAATGCCCATTGCAAGAAAAACCTGTAATAAAATAACTGTTTTTCAGTAAGACTGGAAAGGTTTCCATCGTGAAAGACATAATGGCACCAAACAAACCTGAGCAAGATGCATTTTAACTAATCTAAGAGGCAATCGAGCAGTTATATGATTCAAATACGTTATAGGACAAAGAAGCGCAGCTGCTCCAACCATTTGTACTATATCCGGTTCAGTAAAGGCAGCCAGAGAAATGATTGTTCCCTATAAAGTACAAAAGAAGAAGATATATCACAAACCACCATATCATCCTGTACGCAATAAATCAAAACTCAAGCTATCATAAGATTGGAGACCTGAGAATATCCAATGACAAACACTCTCAAGTTTGTAACTGTATATACATAACGAATCATTTCTTGCAGATCGTAAAGAGCATATTCCTGCCAACTCCAATCCCAGAATTCCTGAAACAGAGAGGCAGGCACTAATGGAAAATCAGATCACTGGCCAACATGAAATGCATACAAATATTTCTTCATATAAAAAGTAAGTTTCATGCATCATATGAACGAAGTTTTCCCACTAAATGATCGAAGTGTCTTAGACAAATCGGGTAATTGTTTTGCAAGCTTTGAGAGCAAACAAATTCATCAAACATTATTGCTGCACATGCTCTGGCACAGATTTACTCAGCTTTCTCTCCTCTCGAGTTTAACTATGCCAGTTGTTAATGCATGTCCAAATAAACTGAACGTTTATGAGTTTTTCATGTTTTCATTTCAAAAATAACTTAAAAATAGTTGTGAAAAGAATGAATGTTATGGATGTTGATGAATGGTCATTTACAAATATGCTTGATATATCATCATCAGGAAACGAGGAATGGATGCCTATGAATGGTCATGTGCAGGTTTACTTTATATATTACCATTATTCATTAAGAAACACAGAGATAACTTAAACTTGTAGTAGACAAGGCCAAAGATTTGAGCAAGTACATGACCCTTTAAACATAAACCCATCTTCCTTTTTGTTTGTTGGAACCATCATCTGATGTTTGAAATGTTAAGAATAACTTACTAGAAAAAGGTATTCAAAGCATAAGGAGTACCTTATCTTTCTCTGATAAAGATACATGGCCACGACACCAGCGTGTCCCACGCACATTACCAACCCAAACATCAAAACCACGATTGGCAAGGATAAAGCCCAAGGATTGATTTGGGGTATCCAAGAACCACGCATCACCTGCCTGTTAATCATGGATTATGCAAATAGTCAATGCAAAAGGGTCAGAGATAAAGTTTACAGAACTGCAAACACAATTTCATTAATCTGATCACAATAGAAGGACCATCGAAAGAAACATAGCTAGTTTTCGCTTTATGAGGAAATGATAATGTCAATGCATGACTAGCATGGACGAAGAAAATAGAAAGCAAGCATTTGTATGCATGTGCTCCTCAGTGTTGGTAAAAATGAGAATAACAGCTACAATTGCACACAACATAATTCCACTATCAAATAAAATTAGGACAGAGCACGAGCTTCATCAAGCTAATAAAATGGTGTCAATTTGATTGATGGAATGCTATATTCATGTTAACTTCTCATTTATCAAGGAAATAATTGCATTATAAAGTGCAAACGCGATTATAAAAGAACAAGTGAGAAAAGAATCACCATGAAAAGTCCATGTATAAGCAGAACAGGAGGGCCCTTTTGTCTTGTGAGATTTCCAGAACTAGATGACACACGCTGAAGTCCCAGTACAAATCCATCTTTTGTTTGAGTCTACGACAATTGATTGGACACCTTTCTTCCGTTAATATTATCTTTTAACCACACAAATGACAAAATAGCTTAAAAGTAAAATCAGATAGGCTAATGAATCTAATGATCATGTAATTCAAATCATGATTACAGGAATGTATATTACATATTTGTGATTAAAAGCTACTCTTCATCATAGGCATAGTCAATGCTGTATGATCTATATGCCAGGAAAAACAATTCTTGGTACTCAAGTTCTAAACTCCTAACTATTATATTTATGGTTATATCCAATATCGCTTAAATTTAAAAACAATTATGAACATATAAGAGTTTGGTCTACTCCTGGTTTACATTGAATTTTAAGATGGAACTCTATAATTCAAGTTCAAAAGGCTGAAAGTAGCAATTTGATTAGTTCAAAGCTCAAACATTGCGTCAGATTTATAGAATTGGTTTTTTTAAAAGGAGCCACCACCTAATTATCCAAATAATGGTTGTCAAACAGGGGCTAAATATGAAAACGATAATAAACATTTTTACCTAATCTTCTTACTAAGGTCGAAGAAACTCAACACTCAATACCAACAAAAATATGATTTAGAAAAATCAAAACATTAATAGCACCTTTACCAGTAAATTAAATGCAAATACATAAACAGAGAGGTTACATTGTGTTCTGAGCAAGGGAAACCAGAAGGTTCGATGAGTTGAGCGCAAAGACCAGCTACACGTGACTTTTGCCGGAGGTTTGAAGTATCGTTGAAGTATTTGGCGGACCTCACCGCAGACAGCAGAAGACTACTTAAGAGCGCCACTGTCACCGCCGCCGAAAGCTCCATTTTTTTCGGGTAGGGGACAGCGGGAAGATCTCCAACGGCCTTACGAACAGCAGATCGGTTGTTATGCTCCGAAAAATGATAAATCTCTGCCACAAGTTAACAGAGTTTGCTTCCTTGCACGTTTTAGTATACGCGCGGATAGGCGCGTCGACATAGCTTAATCCAATTAGAAAAACACTGGAAGTCATCCTTCTTTTAAGATAAGTTTTATTTCAGTCCCTCTCTTTAATTTGTTTCAAATTCACCACTCAAACTTTACATGTAGTTTCAATTGAGTCACCCTTTAAAGCCAACTAAGAGTCATTTTGGCAGGGCTTGTGCTTCCCATAGAAGAGTTTCCTGAATAAAATATTTTATATCAATCGTCTAAAAGCTATTCTAGTCAAATAAGACACTTTTAGAAAATTATCTAAATATGTTCGAAAATAAATTATTAATTTCAAAAACAACTTTTTAACTTTTTAAAAATTATATTGAACGAGCCAATAATCTTTCAAAGAGTAATTAATACATAATGTCCACACCTTTCAATATTATTGTGAAAAACGTCAATGCCTTTCATTTTTTGTCATTTTCACATTTCATTGAGCAAAATATCATTTCATCGAGCAAAATATCATTTCATCTATTTTCTCAATTAAAAATTATGAAATAAAAAATATGCCCCTCTTTAAATAAAACAAAAAGAAAAGGAAAAAATTAATTGCAATCACAGTCCTTTTTTTAAAGCGCAAATAAGTCACAAATAAATTATTAAAAGGGTAATTAGTACATAATGTCCATATCTTTCACCGTTATTGCAAAAAAGTCCATATCTTTCATTTTCTTGACATTCTCACCCTTAATTATACATTTGATTGTGCAAACCATCGTTCCATCCATTTCCATCCAATTTTTCAATAAAGAAATGTGAAACAATGAATGTACTCTCTTATTTAAATAAAAAAAATACATTTTTTAATTTCTAATTCTTTAATAATTTATTTGGGACTCGTTTACATTTTTTAAAATAAATTTAATTGGGACTCGTTTGCACTTTTTTAAAAATTAAAAATTTTTAAATAATTTATTGGAGAGTTGTTTGCACTTTTTTAAAAAATTAGGACTGTGATTTCAGTTAATTCTTTAGTTTTTTTATTTAAATATGAGGTTATATTTTTTATTTCATAATTTTTTGTTGAGAAATTGGATGAAATTGGATAGAAATGGTAGTTTGCGCAATCAAATGTGTAATTAACGGTGAAAATGCCAAAAAAAAAAGGTAAGGACGCTTTTCAAAATAACGGTGAAAGATAATGACTTTATGTATTAATTATCCTTTTAATAATTTATTTGTTACTTATTTGCGATTTTTTAAAAGTTTTTGGGACTATTGTTGTAATAAGTTTTTCTTTTTCTTTTTGTTTTATTTAAAAAGAGGGATATATTCGTTATTTCATAATTTTTAATTGAGAAAATAAGTAAAAATAACATTTATGCACAATGAAGGGTGGAAATAAGGGTAAGAATGTCAAAAAAAAATGAAAAATATGGATTTTTCCCACAATAACAATGAAAGTTGGGAATATTATGTGCTAATTGCCCATCTTTCAGATGTGGGGTAGATGGAGAAATCGATGTGCACAAAATTTTAAATAATTTCTAAAAGCTCACCTTCTGTTTTTATTAGGCATCAATATTGTAAGAACTAGAGGCGTTGCAAACAAACAAGCATTGTAGGAGTTTTTCATCCACAAATTGTAGCTACCTTCTTGTTACGAATAAACTACCAAGCAAACATAGGCCAATAAGGAAAATTGAGAATTGTTCAAAATCCAATTACATTACTTAAAAAAAAACAAAATAATAATAATAATAAAAGAGTCTCAGAATCGATCGCTTCACCTGAAAAATCGCATTTCTCAATTACGCAATCTATTCATTTTTCAAATGAGGTAGAATTTCTTTTATTCACAAAATTCTTTTATCACCAACTCCCAATATAAATTTGAATCTTTACATTTTCGAGTTAATATAAAAATCAGTAATTAAAACGTTACTTCTACTACAAAATACTGATGAAATAAACAATATTTCTATATATGAAAAAAAAATTTAAAAAAATTGATCTTTCTACACGATCACCAAGTGCATAATATATTGCATAGATTGGTATAAATATATATATGTACAAAAAAATTTCTAGAAATGTATTTAACTATTTTCGTAGTGACACGAGTGCCCTTGAATATTTAATAAATGTATTTTTAAAAGAAACCAATTTTTTCAAGTAAAATTCATAAACAAATTTAAAAATTTTAATCTTTTTTTTTTTGAAAGAATTATTAAAAAGTAAAAACAAGCTAGCAACGGATTAGTTTCCATCGAAATTAATTATAATAAAAAAAAACTGAGAAAAATTAAAATCACAATTTTAATTTAAGTCAAAATCAACAATTAATTTTAAACCACATATTTCATGGGACAAATAACTTTTCAACCAAAAATTTCATCAACTTTTATAAAATTTACTAAAAATAATTTTTTTAATCCCCACCAAATAGGGGCAAAGTAAGTAATCAGCAACGGGCGTACTTCAATTGCTTGTTAAATTTCAAGAAATTATTAGCATTGAAAATATAGTTGCGATTTTTTAAAATAAATTCCCAATTAAGCTAATATTTCTTTTTGTTGAGAATTATAAACCTTAATTATATTTCAATGAGAGCAATAAATTTGAAAAATAAAGAATAAATATTCAAGAACACACAAGATTTATAGATGTTCTTGTTAGACCACGTCCTTTCCCATCACTATAGTAATTCATTGGGATAAAAAAATGTTTATAAAAGAAGGTCGCACTCCTATCTTCTCTAACATCTCTTTCTCTCCTTTTGATGATAATGATAAATTTTAAGAACGGCTCCCAATTTATAAGATAAATTAGAGGAAAATTGAATTTTACAAGAGCTCTAAATTCTAATTACTTTATATAATTTTATAAGAATATAAATTTCTAAACAGTTCACAAATTAAATTTTGGTCTAGGGGTAGAGCCCCTCGCACTCCCTTGGGAGGGGAGCCTCCTGCCCCCTTCCAACCCTCACGACGATCTCGTCGTGGAGGTCGATCCACCACCAACTCCGCAAAATGACAATAATGATGATCGACAATAATTAGAGTCTACAACTTAACACCTTTTTGGCGACTAAAATTTCTAACATAAAATCCGTTGTTACCTTTTACGATGTAGGTTTTTATGGCCAATGGAAAATTTTCCATGGATTTTTGTGCATGAACTGATGCCATGTTTTCATTTTGTAGTGAGATTTATTAAAATTTAGATATCATCTAATGAATTCATACTACATTTTCTACATAGATTGTGTTATGTTTGACAATATTTATGCTTTTGATTCTTGTAGTCTTGTAAAAGAATTTTTTGAGAAAGTTATGTTAAGTGAGTTTTAACCAAACAAGACAATTTAAAAAAAGTATTCAAATGGGTTCAAACATAAATTCTTCGTCTCAAAATCAGATTTTAACTTTCAAAATTCTTGCTAAACAAGCTCTTAAGGTTCGTTTGGTATGTTATCTATTTTTGCTTCTATTTTTTACTAGAAGTTGAAGAGCTCTTTGAGGAAGCTATTATGATAATTGGTGTTAGAAAATTAATTTTTAAAGTAGCTTCTTCTTCCGTAAGAGATTTTAGAGGAAGTTAGTTTCCTATATAAATTGAAGAAATACTTTTATGAAATTAATCAAACGGATTTAAAATCAGCTTTTCAATCTTAAAATCTCATTTTGAGTTCTCAAAACCATGTCAAATGGCCCTTAGTAACTTTGCCAAGAAGGGGCTGAATAATTCAAATTAATAATCTTGCTACCAANTGGCCCTTAGTAACTTTGCCAAGAAGGGGCTGAATAATTCAAATTAATAATCTTGCTACCAAAGGAGAGACAGGAATCTCAAAATTGTAACAAAAATATCCTTATTTAGCCTTTGTTTGATACTTATTTTTCTCAAAATATATTTTTCTCTCTTTTCTTTGCAATCATATATTTTTCAATAAAATAATATTACATGCAAATCTAAAAATTTTCTTTATTTTTTAACAGTATATTTTCTATCAGCCCACTGTTCCAAAATGCATTCTTACTATAAAAATGGAAAACAAACATATTCTTATGTTCAAACATAGTAAGCAACCTATTTTGATTTTATGAATAAGACTTCAAGAATTTGACGAAAAATTTCCATCTTGTAATTTGATGTTATGGATGTTATTCACCAAGCCGGAAGAACTGCGTATTATCGAAGCCAATATATACTTTATCTCTTTTACAGTTTTTTGAGTCGAGATTTACCTTTTCTATGATTTAGCTTATATCTGACTCATCACTCATTGTTTTTAAGTCTTTATAAACACCTTGGTCAAAAAATACTTTTAGTTAAATCAGTATTTTTTCGATAGAATCCACGAGTACTACTCACTTTTCCGCCACAATTTTTGTTTTGGCACAAAATAACACAGCATTTTCTATGAAGGAGAGAAGAAATTCACTATAAACCCTAATTTTCGTTCAATTATTCCCTATACTCTGGTTCAATTTCTGGTCAAGAAAAAGAAAATTAATGGGTTACTGGAATAAATCTACCATTCTTGTTGCAGGTTCTTGTGGAACCGTGCATTTGGCAGAAGAAAGATATAAGTTTTGAAAACAATAGAGAGGTCTACTATCTTCTCCTTGAATACGCACCTGGTGGATCCCTCGCTGATCTGATAAAAAACTATCGGAGCAATATGCCTGAATCTCTCGTTGCATGTTACAGCTATATGCTGCTTACGGTCACGTTCATGAAAAAGGGTTTGTTCACTATTGTTGACTTCAAAATCTGTCCGATAGAGTGGCCAACATGAGATAATAATCTCACAAGCAACGGCGACCACCGTTTGTGGTAGTGGTGGTGTGAGGGAGGAAGAGACAGCAAGGATTAAGTATAAAAAATTATATTACTTCTTGTATTGATTTCACAATTTCACATCTACCAAACAATGTGTACACATGAATTGCTAGTACAAAAATTGTAAAAAGAAAAAAAAAAAATATATCTATAAACCATAGGACAAAAATAAAATGAAACAGCTTAATTCACAACTTTATGTTGTTATTTTATGCCATAAGCGGAGACATGTGATCCCATAACAACAAAAACAATTATGCAAACTTATAGGTTTCACAGAAACAGAAACGAGAAGGCATAACGAAGCTTTGCATCGACCAGCTAATGCCCTCGTCCACGATGACTTGGCCCTGAGTACGCCATCTCGATTCTAAACCCGGTCATTATCGGATCAGACAAAGATCGATCCTTTACAGGTCTGATGCACACAGCATTCGAGATCAAGAGAAAGAAGATGACAACAAAAAAAGCCTTTAGGGCCAATACAAAAGCATGAGACCTCATCTTTTCTGTATTGTTTTGGCCAAAAGGCAAAGGTTGTTGGAACTTTGAATTCTTGAACTGTCTATATAAAGGTGGTAAAAAGTGTAGTAGGAACCGAAGAAGGCATGTTTGTTTGACTTGGGAATTGTGATTTTGTAGGGTTTGTTTGACAAATGTAGAGGCTAATGGTTTGAATTGAAAAATAATGG
>CAIGRQ010014780.1:2308-12473 GCA_903798375.1 Fraxinus sp. D2006-0159
TTTTTTTTTTTTTTTTTTTCGGCCAACAGGTTTTCAATTCTATACTGTATCTATCTAAATCAAATCCCAGATATACATGAGCTTAAATAACACTCCTGGGAAACACATCCAGGAATAGAAATTTTAATAAAGTAAATAGTTTTTGCTCCCTAATTATATTTTAGTTTTTAAATATAATCAGGGGAGGATTTATTACTGTAAATCGTCGTCTGAAGGCAGATTCAGAGGACTTGAGGGTGAATTACTTTTATTGCCATTAACCTCGAGAATTTCCGTGCTGGGGTGCATGACATTGCCGTCATTAGGTTTCTCTAGAAAATTCTTGTTCTCCGGAGCATTGTTGTCAACATTGGGCGTGCCATTCCTAGCATTGACTTTAACTTTCCTGGAAGTCTCACTTATCTTGTGCTCAGCTGAAAGGTCAGCTGAACTGCTCTTTCTCTTACGAGTAGTTTCATCATTGCCTTCGGCTTCTGCATTTGGCAAGTCTACCCCTGAACCCTTTGGTAGAGCATCACAGTCTTCGTTACTAGCATTCACTTTCCCATCAGTGAAGTCGCCACTGTTATTTTCTGCATTGGGCAAGTCGACTCCTGAACTCCCTGGTAGAGCATCAAGATTCTCATTACTAGCATCGGCTTTCCCATCACTGGAGTCACCACTGTTATTATCGTCCTCCTTAAGCCCCAACTGCAGCTTCTCTATCACCTCCATGAGTTCCCTATTAACCTAAACAGGAAGAAGGGATCCATAAAGTTAATTAAGGTCAATGGTGGGGTAAATATAAGAGGAACAATAGAAATCAATTTCAATGTTAGAATAAAGTTTTGCTGGACCTGAGGATTCTGTAGATAATCAGATATATCAGTTGGGCACGCTGGGCATTTCATGACGTTTTTCTGTGAACGAAGTTTCCTTCCATTCTTGCACATCCTCTCTTTTGTGAATGTCTTTCCAGCAAATGCATCTTCCAGACATGGCTTACAGAAATTGTGAGCACAGGGTGTCGTGAGGGGGAGATTCAGCACTTTTTCACAAATAAGGCAACAAAATCCTGCACGTGCAAACTTACCATAGTAAGACCTCTATTTATTTCAACTTGAAGCTGTCACACAATATGACGTCAGCCACTCACAACAAATAGCACAAGAAAATTTGGAATTCATGGAGTCCCTCAAAGATTCAGAGTAAAAAAAAAGAACATTTACCCATTTTCTCTAAAAGTTTAACGAGTGAATTGACAACCAGACCTCGTGGTATAAAAACCTGATTTTCATAATCAGAGAATATATACCCTAAGGAATGCTTACTACTCAAACCAAGCCCAATTAAAAGAAATTAATAGTCAATGATGGTAAAAAAAAAAATATATTAATCGGTTAAAGATGCTACAAAATGTGCAAGGCAGGAAAGAGATAAAACCTTTTAACAATTTCTCCTTCAGGGAGACATTGTGTGCTTTCCTTATCACTTTCCTTGCCTTCTCTCTCTCCTCGGGATTAACATTGATTACTTTTTCTTCACTAGCGGGTGGCAGCTTTTTCCACTTCCAGCAAGCTTCTTGTTCCTGAGATCAAAATCAGGCCCCATAAAAAGTTATGGCACATTAAAATTGCTTGATCTAGAATCAATTGGCAGCGATATGAGTTCCTGTAGAAAAGAAACAAAATGGAAAAAAAAAAGGAGAGTATTGTAGTAATACACAAAATGAAATGTAAAGAAAATTGTCACTGCAGATGATGTTATAAATCACTTCTCTTCACAGCTTTGCGTGCATCAAAGATTAACCACCATACATAACAGTTCTAATACTTTATATGCATCATCATCAGCCCATCATTTAGGGAGTCACAGATGCAATTTAATATCTTACTTATATTCAACATGTTTATATAAGAGATATGCTCGTTGACACATCAAAGAACATAAATGGCATTAATGGTAGAAAGAGACTAGGTACTCACATCATAATCCCATGAGGGACTTTCCGCCCTTTCAGAGATATCTAATGCCTTATTAAGCTCAGGAATGTCCGGCAAGGGTCTTGGAGAATCTCCATGCTCATCACTGAAATCAAATGAAAATTACTGAAACGAATAGTCCTATTAAATAAAAACTCACAATTGCAACCAATTACAAACCTTGTCCAGGGCGCAGGTTCATTGTCACATCTCACAAATAAGTATCTGCAGACCTTGAATCCCTAATGCAGAAAAAGAAAGCTGAAAAATCAACTAACGCACCAAAAGAAAAAGCAAGAAAATCCAACCTGAAGTATCAAATATATATACCTGCTTTCCAGCTTTTCTCCAACACTTCTCAACCCTGTAGACACCGTCGTAGCGGTAGCCTTTCTCTGGGGCGTAGGAAGAGCGCTTGTCCTTCTCAGATCTATTCATAAGAAATGAAGCCAATTTTTATTGGAGTGGAAGTCAGAAGAAAAATTACAATATCAATCATATGCACAAGCTACCAACCCGAGGATTTTTCAGGTTGAATAAAAGGAATACTTAGCCTATGTTTGACATCCATTTTGGGAGAAAAATTGGTTTTTAAATAGTGATTGATGGAAGAATGTGTGGTTAAAAAGTAAGGAGATTTTTTGGGTTTATGTGTAATATTATTTTATTGATAGAATGTGTGGTTGAAATGAAGAAAGAGAAAAAGAATAAGAATGAGAATGGAAAAAAATTGGGTGTCAAACATAGGCTAAATTATTAAAGCATACACCATGTGAAGAGGAGCAAGACTTCACATTCCACATTGGATCCAAATCTAAGGTTAGAGTAGTCTACAAATTAACTGGCTGTTCTCCTATCCGTTACAGTATGGCTTTAAACTGGAGCCTCATGTACTACAGAAAGGCTTGAATTCAGAAACATATACTAAATAAAATCATGGGAATCAATACACCCTTCAAAATCTTCAACGGAAGCAATAAGATTGACATTATTCGAGGATCCCAGATGATCCTCCTACCTGAATTTCGAATTAAATATGAAGATAGGTCTTTTCTGGTGCAAAAGAGGTATTATTTGGTGAAATTCCAAATCAGAAAACCTGGAATATATGCACTTCCAATACTTATAATGGATGTCAACAAACTACTCAACTAAACCACGGAACTTGAACTACAAGTAAACACGGGAGTCAAAATAACACACTTCAAAAGCTTCAATGGCAGAGCACTCAAGATATTGGTGGATTCAAGATGATCATCCTACCCATATTTCGAGATATAGATTTGAATCTACGTTTGTTCCAGTTCAAAAGATATATTATTAGTTGTAATTCCAAATCAGAAACTTAAGACATATAAGCACATCTAACTGGAATTGCTTACTATATTAAACCAGATTAAGAAGCTGCCAGTTATCACAATAATAAGTGAATGGTTGAGAAGCTAAGTAATAATAAATGGTACACAATACAAGCCTCAAAAGGAACACAAGAATTTAAAGGAGTAATTGTAATAATAATATCCTTCCAGTTGTTTTTGTGACTGAGCAAACCACATTATGTCTGCCAGAACAATATGTTGTAAATCAATTAATCTCCATAGGAAGTTGCGATCTTGTCCCTTTTAACATCAGGACTTGAGTGCACTAATACCCAAAACATGAACACTGGATGACCTAAGAAGCACAAACACGCTGACGCTTGATTGTTCCAAAGAGTAGGATATCAACATGTCAAGGACGTGTCAATTAAAATTCTTTAAAACTATACTTATATTGTATTTTAATTTTTATATTTTAAATCTATATTTAAATCAACATTATTTTAGTTTTGATTTTGATATTGAAATATTTTAAATTAGATGAATGCTATTTTTATGTTAAAATAACTTTGAGTTAAACTAGATATCACTCTAGTAAAAAATGTATATAGTAGGTAAAAATAATTCGATATCAAATTTGTAGAACTTTTGTCGCATTATTTTGACTTTTTTAGACAAATATTATAATATAGGACACACCACATGGCATGTTAGATAGATATGTGTTCGAGGTGTCCCATAAAGTATCCCTCAGAGAAGTTTAAAAAATATAAAGATATAAGCACACCACTTGTTATGTCAGACAAATGTCTTAAGAGTGTTCGAAGAGTGTCGAGATCCGACACGACACGTTTCGAACATGCACAACCCACTCTAGTAGGAGTGTCCATATGTCATAAAAAATGACTACTAGATAAACAAGTCGAAAGATTTTTGTAGTCCAAATTGTAGTTTGCTGTGTTGTATGGTACCTATAATTTCTATAATAGATGTCTTCAACTGCAAAAAAATAAATAAATAAAAATGTAGAGATGGCCAGAACAAAGTGCATTCTATACTTAGGCTCAAATGTTTATAGGAAAAGGGGTAATAGACTTGATGCTAATCAAAGCCGGTTAATTGAAGTGGAGGAGATCCTTTAGGGTTTTGTGTAATCACAAATTCCTATATGACTACATCAAAAATTCTATAGGACTACCACAATACCAGTGATCCTGTATGGGAATGAATGAGTGTCACTATGGTGATATTGCCGAGATGGGTTTGTTGTAAAACAAGATGAGATAGAATGAGAAATGAACATATTTGCAAATTAATCAAATGTGTGTCAATAGAGATGGTTTTGGCATATTTACTGGATGCCCATAGGCACACACTGACACAAAATTGATAGTCAGTACTAACAGTAATACTAGAGAAAGAGGCAGACTTTAAGAGCTTGTTTGGTAGGGATTTTTTGGAGGAAAAATTGATTTTGAATAGTGATATGATGGGAAGTGTGTAGTTGAAAAAGAAAAAAAAAAGTATTGATGTGATGGAAAATATTATTTTATTGAAAAATGTGTGGTTGAAAATGAGAATTTATTTACTGTAGAATTGAATAATTCGTACCAAACAGGCCCTAAATCATGCAGAACTAAGTGATTAAAAAAGGCCTTAAGCTTAGTAGCTTGAATTCAGAGATAGCCTTCACTCTGTCACCAAAGGAAAGAAATCATGCAGCCACCCAGATAAATGACAAAGAGGGCTTTGTTTTGTTGAGTTGAGTGATATCCGAAGATTATGTTCTGAACCTTAAAGTCAGATAGATCTAGGATACACAATTCCCCATTATTGGCAAGGGATTATTTTGGAAGCACATTTTAGTATGTGGAAAAAATGCTTAAAGTTAATGCTCGATCTAGCAAATTCGCCCTCACTACAAGAAGAGAATCATAGATATACATTTTTATGCACCATATACTGCAAATTTGTTGGATTACTACACATGGCATATTTCATATAGATAGCTGGAAAGGAGAACTCGTCTCATAAAATGTTGGAGCGAACAGGCAAAGCTTTGTTTTGTGAAGGCAAGACACTTTTGGCCAAGCCTTCATGTGGTAGCATTCTCAGAGCATTGTAAGCATGGTTCACTTCCATTGAAAATGGGCATTAATTTCCAAAGGTTTATGTCCATTAACTTTGGAAATAATAATTTATTAACTTAGGAAATTATTTTGAGTTCAAGAAGTTGAATGACTTGTATACAAATTCTCTCTAGAAATCATATCTTGAATAACATATACATATAAAAAATGAGCTCATGATCTTCGGATAATTAAAAGATTATGTATATGACAAAAAAAAAAAAAAAAAAAAAAAAAAAAAAAGGAAAAAGAATTTGGGTATATATAAAGAATTCTTAAAAATTCAAGCTCTCATCGTTGTTTGTTTTGTCAAGTCTTAGCAACGTATAAATTTACATCTAAGAAGGAGGTTGATCGACTATAATGGATGCCCAAGAAAAGGATATTAATAGAAGCTATTTATTTGGTGTTTGCTAATGGAATAATGCTATCTAGCACCACTAAATCTAGGTGGCTGCAAGTGATAA
Source organism: Fraxinus sp. D2006-0159 (assembly GCA_903798375.1). NCBI lineage: Eukaryota > Viridiplantae > Streptophyta > Magnoliopsida > Lamiales > Oleaceae > Fraxinus > Fraxinus sp. D2006-0159. The sequence goes on from CAIGRQ010014780.1 coordinate 8,185, forward strand.
CACATCTTAAATGTGACTTATTTCCCTATTTTTAAGGTTCATGGCACTTGCATGCCATCTAGGCAGGTACTTAGTACCACCGGTGCTAAATAGCATAACTCATACTAATGAGGTAATGATGAACAACTATTATTCATGTAGTAAAGTAAGCATTAACTTATTATTACCTAACTACGCGAACCGGATAGCCTTTGTAGCAGCTGACTCGCAAAGCCTGATTTCCTTCCTTAAATTCCTGATCGAATGATTGTGCCTTGTTAGTTCGTCTATTCCCACTCAGATCTCTTCCACCACTATCATACTCAAAAGAAAACATTATAAATATCAGAAGAATATAAAAACAAATATATCTGCACTCAAGAGTACCGAGATAATCAAAGACAACAGAGAATCAAGAGAAAAACCACAGTGGAAGTATGTTGATCAATCAGTAAAGTGAACGGGGTAAAAGCTGTGGTGGAACTATTAAATTTTTGAGTAGTGTGATGTGTCTAAGAAAGATAGCAGCGGAGCAACACATGTCAAGAAAAACTCAATTATCAATCCTCAAGAGATGTCTTACGACTGTAAACAAAAGGTTAAAAGAGAAGAAATTAATACAGAATTTTTTTTTTAAAAAAATAAGGAGTAATTTTGGCTTTAAATTTTCATTTTGAGTCTTACCTAAAGGTCAGGATACAGTACAAGCTTTGGATTCTCATAAATACACCAAACTTGCATATATCAACTTTTAATTTTGACATATTTTCCTTAGCCTATGCATTACCTTTTTCTTTGCTTACAAGTAATAAAAAAATTGACTTGATGTTAATCAAAAAGTTAATATCAAAATAAGCAACTTTTCAAATAAGTTTAACCAAATGAATATCTTCCCTGTTGAAAGAAATCACTATCCATATTGCGACTCTTATATTATAATATATTAGAATATTAAAACCATGATTTCAAAAAGATAGTCCAAATATTTTTATTTTTTTTTTAAAAAATACTGAACTATATTAAGTTTAAAATTTTGTCACTAAGATAATCATTGTCGTGGAGGAATAAGAAACATCGTAAAATAACTACAGAGGATAGTATTGTCCCAAATAAGTAATTGTTTTAGATAAAGACTTGATAATTAAATTTGAAAAGATGTAATGCATATGATAGAGCAAGTTGATAAAAATGGAAATGTGTTACAAAGGTTTAAACTGATTTGGAAATAACTATAGGATGATAGATAAGTTATCCAAAATAGCCATGTTTTAAAATAAAGTGTTTAGGTTGTGAGAGGACAAAATGCTAGTAAGATGAACATAATGGAAATTAGGAGGCTAGAATCCATAGTACTCCAAAATTCTAATTTATGGTTTAACCTCATTCAAGTCTCATCAACAAAAAATATATGATTAATTAATGAAATACACCTTGAAACTTCATCTTAAATGTGTCTCACAAGCGTATCCATGACTAAGGCAGAAAGATAAGGACTTTATGTGAACCCTGATGTAAATCTATAGTGATAGACAAATCTCTAGTGCTACAATAAATCTCATCCTCTTGACCGTGACCACTCTGTCATGCATATAGGAATGCTTGCCCTTAATAAAGTCGTGGAATATCCACATCTTTGATTACACTTTAATTTGTGTTTAATCTCCCTCTTCCACAATTTCATTGTACAACTGGTGAGCTTGATAATCTATGTAACTTGTACAATCTTAATATCTCATTCATTCTTATAAATTGACCCTGTAATATTCTTCCTCCCTGCAACCCGGCATCATTTACTCTAGCTTTAGGGATTAAGCGAGAATATTTCTTCTATATAATAACTAAAAATTATGAAATATGAGTGAATCATTTCAAATATTTAAATGACAAATTAGTAAATTGATTAATTATTAACTGCTAAATTTATTATTTTGTAATTCTTTTAGATTCATAATATTTTTTTTTTTAAATTAATTTCTTCTTAGGTTGTTCGAAATTGTGTATCTACTTGTAAGTACTTACTTTACCAGAGATGTAAACACATTATAATTTGTAAGTATTCTTTACTCAAATGTACATTCCAAAACTGCACTACCATTTACAAGTGATATAAGTAAATTGGCTTTTTATTAGTTAATAAAATGAGACCATAATTAAGTAACAATAATTGGATACCTGAATCACCTCCTTGCTTGGATAGTAGGATGGATAACTCAATCTAATATTTCATATTAAACCATAGCAAAATACACAGAAATAACAACCAAAACAATAAGCTATCATGTTGAGACTTTAGATCAACTAACAAATGAAACTCAAAAATATAGAACTGTAGAGAAAATAAAACACCAAATGTTCACGGTACAAGTTATAATGAACAGACCTTCCAGTGTAGATAAACCATTCACCATGGTCTTCGTCATCCTCATAACCCCCTGAAATTACAACTGACTGAGAACCATAACTTGCCTTTCCACCAATCCCAGCAACGGGGGGATAGTGTACACCCCACTGCCTGCAGTCCATGCGCATAGCCCAACTCTCTCCAACCAATACCCCCTGATTCCTTTCCGGATCATTTTCTGCTGTAATGGGTCCAAAATGGTCTTTAGGGACAGTAACAAAGATCCTTCCACTAGCAGCATTGGCCATTCCAGCTTTCTGTGCTCTTTCTGTAGTAAATGCCTTATCAGGCCGATCTTGGATATGCAAAGAACGATAAACATTTTGAGGCCCCCTGGAGGATAATGATTTAGACATTTTAGCCATTCGGATGCCAAAGACAAGTATGGAATTGATGCGTGGTTGAATTGCCATTTTGCGGGGAATACTACTACGACACTTGGCACAAGTATTCTTCCCTTGCTTAATCCACTTTTCAAAGCATTTTAAGCAAAAATTGTGTCCGCATGGTGTCTGAAATATTCAAACAGGAAGAAAATGTAATGGCAAGATTTGCTAAAGTAAACAAGTGTAATTTAACTCAAGACAATATATATTTTCCGTTTAGAAAAATTACTATATCAAATGAACAAAGCATGTTTTCTTAAACACTGGTAGAGATAGAGATAGAGGGGCATAGACAACATGGTGAATGCCTATTTGGCTTAGAAATAAATACTTCTATCTATTTATCACAGAGAAGACATTCAACTTGTATTTTCCTCTTTCCCATAAAGACATACTTTGTTGGGATTCAGTTGAAAAAATGAAATAAAATAAAAATGTACATTTATTAACTATTCATGCAAAGACAACATAAAGATTACAGACAGTTATCTCTTTTGGGCATGGATAAACCGTTGAACTTGCAGTTTCTTCTTTCCCACAACGACATACTTTGTTCGGTTCCAAAATTGACAAAACATAAGTACATTCATTAAAAATCCGTGCAAAGACAACCTACATAATATATTACAGACAGTTTTCTCATTCATCGCTCACAAACTTGGTACAGCTGAATTGGTCAGAATTGCAGAAATGTGATAGCTCATACTCATCAAAAACAGAAGATAATTTCTTAAATTGAGATATATGTGCAAAAACATTACTTTCCATATGACATTACCCAGTGTGGCAGGAAAAGAAAATCTTCTTCTTTGGTTGAAGAGAGAAATGATCCTTGTTTTACTGGAAATAACATATAAATTGGAAGAAAAATAAACAAGGAATTGCCCCATCAGATGAATCAGATGTATCAAAGGCCTATAAAAGCAAGATCGATGACAAGATACATAAACAAAAATGAACAGCTTTAAAACTTGTGAACTAACATCTGAGTAACACTATACATCTTAAGTATATTGCTTGTGTGTGAAAATAAAAAAACTAAAAAGTTGAAACGCACTCTGTATGATACGTGAAATACTAAATGACATAGACTAAATGGAAGAAAAACTTGTCAATATTCTCAATACAAAAAGTAAGAGCAATCTTTTATCTTAGGAACACCTCTTTATAAATTTTCCCTGTTACCTATTCCAAATGGGAGTAGAGTGAATCCAGTTTGCATAATACAAGTATCACTGTATCAGTATATACTAAAACAATAATCATACAAGAGCAAAAATCTTCAACAATTAATATCTCAAACATGGGTTGGAGAATTTCAAATTGAAATAGAAGCAAGTAAAATAGCAAGTCGTGTTCAATACTCGACCTCTACATAAATCAAAATTACACCTAAAGGCCACTTAACCCGAAATTGCGAAAAGACATTTTTATAACCAAAAATAAGAATGTGGATGCCTTTCAAACAATCCCTCAGAAAATGGAAATAGGTGAACGAATCTGCAAAGCAAAAAAAAAAAAAA
>CAIGRQ010014789.1:0-27062 GCA_903798375.1 Fraxinus sp. D2006-0159
GTATCCACTTGTCCAAGATCCTTCATCTTAAATGTGAAAAATAGAAACCTCTTTGTTTTTTTTATCCAGAGATGTTAAAAAAGGTCTACGACTCGGGCTCGGTTAGACCAATCCGAGGCTCGGGTCGAGCCCCATTTTGGGGCATCGGCTCGAGGCCCACATAAAAAAAATTTAAATGAAAAAATTTAAAAATAGCTACCTACAAACCCAACAATTTCTAGCTGCCTGTAAAGGCAGTTAAAAAAATTCAAAAGAACAAAAAATCCCTAGCCGACTCGGCTTGGCCTGCTAAGGCCCGGGCAAAAACTTGGGCTGAGCCTCTTCTTTTTGCCGGACTTTGCTCGGCTCGAGCAAAAAAAAAAGCTAGAGTCGAGTCCGGGCTTTTTTCTTGTGCTCGGGCTTAACTCGGCTCGTTGACATAGCTACTTTTAGATGATATAAAAATTATATATAAAGGAAAAAAAATGATATTTGAAAATCAATTAATATAAAAAAAACTGTTTATGTGAAATGAACTTTTTATACAATTCAATTATTTATTTACGGATATGATAATAATTAACATTAATTTGTGTATAACTTATTATAATTCAATCAATTAATTCTTCAAATTCATGCATGTACACTTCATATATTTTGGGGGCTGTTCAATTACTTTAAAAATACTACAATTCAATTATTTATGTATGTGTATGTATACTTATTAATATTTATTTTGGGGTCCACTTATGACCGCCCAAAGAGATATTTTGTTCCTTTAATAGTCTAAAATACATACATTTCATTCCAACCTTAAATGCCACCAACTATAGACAATCGAAATGACAGTTGTCTGAATAAGGATGTTTTTCGGGCCTGTCTAGCATTACTTTTAAGAACTCAAATGAGTTTTTGATACTCAAAAATAACTTAAATCCGTTTGACTAATTTTATAAAAGTATTTCATCTAATTGAAAGCGTTTTTAAAAATAATAATAATAAATAAATAAATTGATCAATTGTGATTTTATCTAAAAACACTTTCGAAATAAGAAACTTTCAAAAATTAATTTTCAAACAAATTAAGTAAAGAATCATGCTACATGTACTAAAATGGATAACAATAGAGGATGGTCAAACAACCACAATAGGGGGCCCACTTTTTTTTTTTAATCACACGGGGGCGCACGCATGTGAGAGTTTGTCAACCTCCATGTCATTCATTTATGTACAAATGGAATTGTATTTAAATGAATTGCTTTGAAAGTTCTTTTACAAAAAGTAAAAGTCAAAACTATGTCGAACTGTCATTTTTAGAATAGAGAGTTGTTTTCTTTGTATTTCAATTTTGCGTTTTGAGTTTTGAATTCATTTTGGGTTTTGTATTTTGAGTGTCCATTTTGAGATTGTTGAAAATGTGTTCTTTTTGATTTTTTGAAAAATTGTTTTGCAAACACCCAAAATGTGTCTTGAAAATTTTGGTTCGATTATAATTGAAAATACTCAAAATAACAAATTCTCCTACTCATTTTCAACCATATATTCTTTAATAAAATAATAATTTCCATTACATCAATAAATTTTCATTTTTTTTTCAACCACATATTTTCATCAATCTACTATTCCAAAATACATTTTTCCAACGTGCGTTGCACGTTAAAAATGATATTTGAAAATCAGTTAATATAAATGTGAAATGAACTTTTTATATATTTCAATTATTTATTTACATGTATGATAATAATTAACATTAATTTATATATATTATTTTGAAATACTTTATAAATACTGTAAAAATGATATTTGAAAATCAGTTTTATAAAAAATAGTTTATATGAAATGAACTTTTTATACAATTCAATTATTTATTTACGTGTGTGATAATAATTAACATTAATTTATATATTACTTATTATACTTCAATCAATTAATTCTTCAAATTCATGCACGTACACTTCATATATTTTGGGGGTTGTTCAATTTCTCTAGAAATACTACAATTCAGTTATTTATGTATGTGCATGTATACTAATTAATATTTAGTTATGGATATGTTAAATATAACATTTAGTCATTAAGTTCATGTATATATGTTGGGAGCTACCTTGAGAATCCCTTCTCTTCTTTGTTATCTCCAACCTCCTTTCTGTCGTTGCTGCCACGACTAAGGTCATCTCGCGATGAAGATCGGATATAAATCGGATCAACTTGTCCCGATTGGTCGTCGAGTTATTTTCAAGCACCAACTGTGCTACCTTCTAGCTTTCCTTGCTTTTTCCCAACAATACAAAGTATAGTCCAATTACAATCGTTATGGCTCCTATCATTACGCAATATTAAAACTGATCCATTTAGGCAAATTGGGGTGAGGATTACTCGAGATACGCTTCACTTCTACCCCCGTACGATTGTCGACCTCATGAGGCCATCTACCACCGTGAGCCCTCTACATTCACATAGGTCGTCTACCACTGTAAGACCTTAATCGCTATTAGACCGTCGACCCCCACGAGACCCTCTACATCCACACCAACCGTCTCCCATTACGTGTTAATGCCACCCTCAATCACATAAATGACAATGTGCCAGACAAAAGTCGTCCAACGACCAACGTAGGTATAACCAACCACTTGAGAAGTGATGGTCATTTTACTGGAACGTGGGTGAAGTAGGGAGGCTTACATGGGACACGTGGTACCAACAACCACCAAATGCACGCTAGCCAAAGGTGCCTATAAATACTTCCAAAGTGAGAAATATTTTTCTTCTTGAAACCCAAACTTCATGAATTCGCATCATACTATCTTTCCACTTTTAAAAATCGATTACTGATTCTCACGCCGGAGGTACAACGGGAGAGAAAGTCCCGACCTCATTTTACAGGTAGCAACCGCAGACCGGAGCAGCCGGACCATCGCACTCGGTAAGGTAAACACGGAGGACAATGTCGAAAACCTTTCATTAGCGCCGTTTGTGGGAACTTCCACTGAACAAAAAAGCTTGATCAAAGAGAAGGACTAGGAGTGAAACACGCACGATCGGGAATACAGCGGAGACAGAGTCGGAGTATGTCGCAAGGGGTCACGACCCATCGCCCTACTGCAGTGCATAACGCATATCCAATTTAGTACCTTGAAGACATAATTGGCAACCATGATGACCCTTTTGCAAAGTCAGACGCAGAAAATCGCAACCCCTCCACAGATTTCGTCGGAGGCCAAACGTGAGCAACCACCCCAGGTGGCTCAAACGGTTACCCCGCCTGTTACTCAGCCAACAGGAGACATGGGGGTATTAGGATTTGTGTTTCCACAGATTTCCCAACCCGTAACAAATTTGGAAAAGAAGATAGACGACGCATTGACCAAGAAAAAGGATGGACGTAGGTAGATGGTTCTGGTGGAAGACCCTTTCGCCCCTGAAATTATGGTCGTACCATTTTCGAAAGGCTTTAAGTAGGCAATAATAGAAGCATATGATGGAGTCTCAGACCCTCGGATCACTTGCGGACCTTCGTTGACTTAATAAGGCTCTAGCATCCCCAGACGTAGTGATGTAGATCATTCCCCCCAACACTCAAAAGGGAGGTTAGAGACTGGGTGACCACACTGGCACCCCGGTTTATAAAAACTTTTGATGAACTTTCTAGGATTTTCGTGGCATACTTCATGAGGAGCAAGAGGAAATGAAAGACGGTTATTGGATTGATGCAGGTGGTGCAGGAGAAAGATGAATCTCTGCAGGAGTATTTGGCTAGGTTCAGTCGGGAAACTCTTGGTATAAGGGACCTTCAACTGTCCGCAACAGTGACAACATTAATGAATGAGCCCTCCACATCCACACCGATCGTCGACCAGCAATATTCGCTGGTCGGCCTCTTAGACCTTTTGATCGGCCCATCCGAAGATGGGTCAGTCGACTCCCTTGTCCCATCGCTTTCACTCTCATCGGAAGATGAAGAAATAAAAGTCTTGTATATGATAAAAACACGAAATGAAGGAAGAAGAGAAAATAAATTACCTTACTAGAGGAGGAAGGAGCTCTAGATTTTTTACAAGAGAGAGAAGTGAATGAATGAGAGCCCCCACACCTCCTTAAATAGTGGTAAAACTTTTGAAAACTTTTGAATTTTTTGGGGGAAATTTCCCCCCAAAACTGAAAATCAATGGTGGAGCGCCACACGTACGATTTGTTATTGTTTTCGACCTCAATTGAACTGATTGACCCGTTTGAATTAAGTGACAACACATAAAAAGGGGTGTAATTAGTATGCTTGAGGAGACTACCTCTTATCGATAAATATAGACAAGAGGCAGAGGGGCTAGTGATACATGATGTCATTGATAATTATCCACGTGGGCAAATTGGGGTGAGGATTACTCGATATACGCTTCACGTCTATCCTCGTACGATCGTCGACCCCATGAGGCCTTCCACCACCGTGAGACCCTTTACATTCACATAGGTCGTCTACCACTAGATATGTCAACGAGTCGAGCCCGAGCTAAAAAAAAAAGCCCAAGCTTAGCTCGAGCTTTTTTTGGCCCGAGCCGAGCAAAGCTTGGCAAAAAAAAAAAGGCTCGGTTCGAGCAGGCTCTAGTTTTTTTGTTCTTTTGGAAAATATATATATATTTTTTGGGCGATGCTGGTGTGCAGCGCCCAAAATGGGCGCTCTGCAGGCAGCTATTTTTAAAAATTTTCATTTAATTTAATTTTTTTTATATGTGGGCTCGCCTGGGCCGAGCTTGAGCCGATGCCCCAAAATGGGGCTCGGTTAGGGCCTGAGCCATCCGAGCTTCTTTGACATCCCTATCTACCACTGTAAGACCTCAACCGCTATGAGGTTGTCGACCCCTACGATACCCTCTACGTCCACACTCTACCATTACGGGCCCAATGTCACCCTCAATCACATAAATGACAACGTGCTAGACAAAAGCCGTCCAACGACCAACGTGGGTATAACCAATCACTTGAGAAGTGTGGGTCATTTTACTGGAACGTGGAGGAAGTGGGGAGGCTTACGCTGGACACGTGGAACTAGCAACCGCCAAACGTATGCTAGCCACATGTGCCTATAAATACCTCCAAGGTAAGAAATGTCTTTCTTCTTGAAACTCGAAGTTCTTGAATTCACATTATACTATCTTTCCATTCTTAAAAATCGATTATTGATTCTCACGTCAAAGGTACAATGAAGGAGAAAGCCTCAACCTCATTTTGCAGGTAGCAACCGTTGACCGGAGCAGCCGGACCACTGCACTCAGTAAGGCAAACACGGAGGATAATCTCGCAAACCTTTCAGAAACATTTATTTTAGTGAAGCATTGGTGGTTTAGGTATTCCATTTCATCTCGCCTTTTGGTGATAATTTTTTCGATATTTATAATTTAGAATCTCGTAAAGTTCTAACTAACAAGAGTAATCGTCATTATGTGAAGAATGGAAATATGAGGAAAAATTCAAGATCCATATTTAGAAGAAATTCCCATATATATATTTTTAGCTTTACATTTTCAATATTTTTGTAGGATTCATAAACCCTAGATGTGTAGGATGGAAATCAATTTGTTACAAATGAAAACAAAATATATTTACATTGAATACAAAGTACCTAAATAAAAGAAGCAATGACACTAAGACAAATTTTAATATTCTGAAAATCAAAACAAAGATGAGTGAGAACCTTTCAACTATCAATGCAACCGGAACCATAAAACCAGCACCAAACACAAATCTGTAGCCCACCAAAATAGGGAATTTCATTCGATCCTTGGATGCCAATTTATATACTCAATTCACTCCATTTATATATGCTCACATTCCTTATTTTTTTTAATCCAATTTATATAGTCTCGTTTCGATCCTTGGAAATGTTTTATTTTATTCGTTTACTAATATGTCCTTATTTAATTTGTTTAGTTATAACTAATTTACTATTAGTTGTTAATAATTAAATAAATGTAAATTAAGAAAGTTTTTAGTAAAAAAAATACTTTTTTAATAGCGTCAAATAAGATTTTTTTAATTCGTGTGAAAAATAAAATCAATCTATATAAATGGGATGAAGAAAGTACTATACTAACTCCAGCAAATATAGTCATTGTTTGGCCCCCATTTTGGAGAATTTATAAATTTTGGAATAGTGATTGATGAGAGAATGTGTGATTCAAAATAATGAAATTTTTTAGATTTATATGTAATATTATTTATTTGAAGAATATGTGATTAAAAATAAGCAGGAGAAAAATTTTAAAATTAAAACGGGCCAAACAAGGGCATAGTTTGCACCACCACCATCAGTAATGTTGTCTTCAATCCGTGTATCAAGTTGCATATCTTCCCCCATTCATCCATAATTCCCCAAACCCAACAAAAAACCCCTTGAGAAATAGAGGATTTTTCAATCAAATTCCCAACCCAAAAATGTAAATAAATTTACCGAGAAGAAACTTAAAAGCCCTTGAGAGAATGAGGATTTTTCATTCAAACTCCCAAACCACAAACGCAAATAAATCTACCAAGAATAAGATAAGGAAAAAAAAAAATAAAATCTAGAGAGAACATAAATTAAGAATCCTGAGTTCTTGTTTGGGAATATGAGAAGAACCAAGATTGAAATGGATGAAGAACTCAAAGTTCACAACGCATATGTACGTGCATATCAGCATGAAAAATACTATTCACGGTGAAAACTATTGGTGGTCGTCATACGTGACATACATGTGACAATATAGATGTCAGTTAATCCTTAATCTTGAAAAATCCAAATTCTTAGGAAATGTGAGAAATTAAAGGGGAATAAATGTAAATATTCACAGGAAACGTGGACTGCAAGACTTTACCTTTCTTGTGTTTGTGCACGTGTAAGATTGAGTCATGCTCTTTAATGCCCATTTAACAATCATTAATTTATTTTATTGTTTGCTAAATTATCATTTTCAAATTTCAATCATACAATAAAATATTTTACACTTATACCAAAAAAATTTTCCTACTTTTTAACCACACACTCCCCCAAAAATCACTATTCAAAATTCTTTTTTCTACAATAACAGTTGTCAAACATGCTCTTAATTGCAATACAGAGCGAGTTATTGACCTCGCATGCCTTTTATTTTTGTTTTTACTTTTTCAGAATAAATTTGAAGTGATATTCAACACTAATTTAGGTGACGATAGATTCTATTGATTTATTGTCGGGTGCGTCAAATAAAATTTTCATAATACATCCCAACACTGCATTGGTGTTGAGTATCACTGGTCAAACATGAAAAATATTTTGGAAGATGCATTTTAAACGTGGACCCGGAAAATCCTCGAGAAATTATTCCAATAATTTAAACGTAAAATATTAAATTGATAACAAAATGCAACTTTACAAAATTAAAAGAGTAATTTACACACATTTTTTTAATATAACGTGATGATCAAAGAAAATGTGTGATTTTTTCCTAAATTATATGATTCGTTTTTTACCCTTTTTTTTTTATTCAAATTCCAATCAGCTGATAAGAAAATGGTTTAAATATAGAAGTTTTGCATTTGAGAAGAAAATTGCTGTTTACCAGTTATTTTCCTTAAATTTCTCTGCCTTAGATAGAATATTGGAGCTTTTTCTACAAATTTTAAGTGCTATATATTCTCAAAAAACTCTCATAATCAATAAAACTTTCAACCATCTCTCTCAAAAATAAAAATAAATAAAAAAAAAGAATTCCATAAGAGAGAGAAGGTTGTTCTTTTTTTGAGAGATTCAAGAAATATGGGTGCTTGTGCTAGTGTATCTAAGGGAATGAAGGATGAAGACGCCGCCGCACCCCTCCCGGAACAACCCAAGGAAGAAACAACCGCCGCCGAGGTTGTGGAGGAGAAATCTGAGAAGGTAGAGGCCAAGGTTGAAGAACCTGCTGAAAAGAAACCCGAAGGTGTTGATCAGAAGAAAGAAGAAGAAAATGATCAGAAGGTGGTCGAGAAAGAGGTCATTATTGAATTAGCGTAATTTTTCTTATTTATTTTTGAAGAAAGGTATTTGATGAAATTTAATATTTGAAATTAATTTCTATTTTTGCAGAGCGAAGCACCAAAAGAAGAGTCTAAAATGGAAATCAGCCAATCCGCCGTCGTAGAAAAGGAAGAAGCCAAAGTCGAGGTGATTCCGGCTTCCGAAACTGTGACGTCGGAGCCAGAAAAGAAAGAGGAAGAAGCCAAAGTCGAGGTGATTCCGGCTTCCGAAACTGTGACGTCGGAGCCAGAAAAGAAAGAGGAAACTACTGAAAATGAGAAAAAATCCGAAATTGTCGAGGAAAAGAAGTGACGACTTTCGAACATGGTTTTCTATAGCCGATTTCTTAGGGACACTTAATTCTTAGTTTTTTAACGTACCATTGTTGGTGTTACAAGATGTTTGTACGTATGACATTTGATTGGTCTATTTTAATTTATTTTTCTCGTCCTTTCAACTCTTTAAATTTTATTCATCATTATGATTAATTTGTTTAATTGATTTTAATTACTAAAGGGTAAATTTTATTACCACTACAAATATTATTAATTACACCACAAATTTCTTAATCTTTAAGTAAAATTAAATAATTAAAGTTTTAATATGTTTTTTAATTAAATAAATTATAGATACACCACAAATATAAAACCTAATTTATTTTTTTCTTTTTCCTAAACATCTAATTGCTCATAATTATTTCAGCGACTTTTTCTTTCTTCCACGGATTGTTTTCCATAGCCTGCACTACTGCCCAGTTTTCTATCAGTATTGGAAACCTAATTCTTCTACACTATCTGAGTTCCGTATTAAAGAATATAATCAGCACAATAATTTATCAGAATCGCTGGCAGAAATGTAACCGACAAGAATTTTCCAAGGAAAGACTAATTCATTGAAGAACTTAAACAAATTTGAAAATTGGCAATTTCAAAAGTAACAATCCATATATTTCTTTCAATATGTAATACACCAAAACCCTAAAAATAGGGAGGGAGGGGGATGTGACGTAAACATGGAATCATCATGCAAATGATTTGAAATCTATTTTCTTTAAAAAAATCCAACATAATATTAAAAAATGTTTAAAGGATGAGAAAAATAATGAGTAATATTGGGGTGATGAGTACACCACGATATTTTTTTTTAGTTTTTATTAGATTAAGAGTATAATTGTAATTTTATTATCGTATATTTATTGAAAATATATTTTAATTGTGGTGTAGTAAATAAATTTTATAGTTGTAATATAATTACCCATTACTAAATGGTTAAATTGAAGTAGTAGCTAGAAAAGCATGTGGCTGATTCTATAGAATTTGTAAAATACATCATCAACCCACACCACATGGTTCGTTTGTTTCACTTAAATCGGATGATAATAGAATATTTGTGTTTCGCCCATCACATAAAAATGACTAAGGAATTTAATAAATAAAATAAAAACAAGATTTGTCTATAAATTGAGACCAAACAGTTGAGAATGATGATTTAAAGAGTACATATTTGTAGGAGATGAAGGGAATGATTTACCTTTTGTTGGAAGAGTCGCATAAACATGACAAAATAAATGCTCGACTAATGTGAATTATTTTAATTGATGACATCTAAATGGGACAACACGATTATATAATTACAAACACGCCAAATGTGTTAAATGATAGAATTTCACATCGAACAAAGATGAAAAATATTGACTAACTTATAAAGGATTTTGTTACTCCTCTTAACAAGGTTGACATTTTAAGATGGAACCCTAAATTTTAATATGGTATCAGAGTTCATTAAACTCCAACGTGCAATTTGATTCGGTTAAAACTCAAAAAAATGAGCATACTGATTTCAAGATGATCTGTTCAAACGAGCTACCATCTTACGAGGGCATATTTAGAGATAGAATCTCACATCGAATAAAGATGAAAAATATTGACTAACTTAAAAAGAATTGAGTTACTCCTCTTAATAAGGTTGATCTTTTAAAATGGAACCCCAAATCTTAACAAAATGAACGATTGCAAGTAATCACATATATCTATTGCCTTTTTTCTCATGTATGTTAAAAAGACGATACTTTATAAATATTTGAATAAAAGAATATCTTACTTCGTTTGCAACACGTGTTACATTGTGTTTTAGCCACATTATTTTGGAAAAATGTATTCTGAAATAGTAGATTGATGGAGAATGTATGGTTGAAAAAAAAAAGAAAAATTTATTTATGTGATTTAAAATATTATTTTATTGAATAATGTGTGGTTGAAAATGAGTAGAATAATGAAAATGAAAATTTTAATGTGTACCCAATATGAGCTTATTAGTAAAATAAGAAACACCTTATAAGATATGTAAAGATATTCTGTTATTTTTCTAAATGTTAATTGATTTTCTATAATTAAAATGGCAATTGCATGTTGCCTTCTTGGAATAGATTTTACTTATAAAACTTCGCTTTTTAAAAAACAACCAAATAATGCTGTCCAGTATAAATAGGAATGACAATGGACGTATCGAGATAGTTGTTCTCGCTCCTCGCTTTGTCGAGTATTTTTATCTCGTTGTCTTGCTCCTATACACGATTAAAGGAAATATAAATACTACACACTTATTCGATGCCATTTATATTTATTTATAATTCAAATCATTTATAAAAACTTCCCAAACATGTCAAAGCAAACCATTTTTAAGTCTTATTTTTTTTTTCTTAAACTCATTTTTAACCACACTTTTTTGAGACTTACCATTTTTATGAGTTTTTCAATCACACATTTCATAATTAAAAATTACTAAAAATTTAATTTTTAACCAAATTGGAAAGATATGTCATGTGGTGTCAATCGAGCCAAGCGACTTGTCGGCTCGTGAAAATACGAGCCACAAACCGCTCGGGCTAGTCCCCGAGCCCGAGCCAGCCCGAGCTGAGTTTTGGACGAAGCAGCACATTTTGTTTTTTGTTTTTTAATTATTTTAAGGTTTAGAACAAATATAGTAAATTTTTTTTTAAAAAAGTCGAGCTCGACTCGACTCGCCAGCCATGAGCTCGTGGGCCGAGCCTAGCTCCAGCCACGAGTAACGGCTCGACTTGTTACAAATGAGCACGAGTTCTGCTCGACTCGACCCATTGCCTTCTCTAAATATGTCATATAAATGAAAAGTAAGTTCTTACATTTAATTAATTTATTTAAATCAATAATTTCCATTAAAGAGGGGTAAGATGAAAATGACAAAAAATAAAAGATGTGTATTGCACAATGACATGAAAAGGTACGGACTTTTGTGCTATTTACCCATTAAAAAGCGTACCACCCGGTTGACTTGGCCAGATCCACAAGCCCCCAAAGACGTCACTGTTCAATTTATCGTCATTCTATTTCACCTCGTTTCACTCCGCCGCTCTAATCCCCAAACAGAGGCGAGCCATTGTGATATCTCAGGTTTATGATTTCAGATCTACTCGTTCGTTCATCAGTTCACTCTATTTTGAGATCTAGTATTTCATTTTATATTGAGCGTAAGCATTTCTTTAGATCGATATTGAGTTGATTTGTTTAAAAATTGTTTTATGCAGGTGACTTTGTTGTCTTTACCATCTGTTTTATTATGTGAGTATTAGCGTTCACTTATAAATGCTTTTTTTTTCCCCAAAATTGGGATTTGATATTGGTGATTCATTTTATCCACCAGAAGAATTCCATTTTTCGTTTCTGAAATAATTATTGAATTTTTAAGAATTCACATACTTTCTGAGCGGTATGTGTTATTAGTTTACATGGTACAGCAAGCTAATGTAGCTTTTACTGAATTGGAAAATAATTTCAATTGCAAGATGCAAGGGTTAAGTTTATATCAGGAGTTGAGATTTTTCTTTTTAATTTATGAATGTATCAGAAAATAATATGATCGAGTTATGTTGTCCCCTTTGCGTTATGGAATAATGTCTTAATAGGTTCTGGGATTATACTTTACTGTTCCACGCAGGCTTTAAAAAATGAAACCTCAAGGGCGTTTTCTCGTAAGGGAAATCTCCATCAGAACCCCCCTCCCCCTCCCCAGACCCACCCCCCGGCGCGTCCCCTGTGAACTGAATCAAGACTTCCATTGGGTCTTCCCGCTAATCTATGTCTCTTAGGATAATTAAGTCCAGTACCGGTTTAAAAAAGTATCTCGTAGAATGGTTATATGAACTATGGACATAAATGTTGAAGAGAAAAGAAATGTAGAAGCTTGATCTAACTTCTGAATAAATCGGTTTCTCACATTTCAAATAAGCTTGTGAAGCATAATTTGCTTGTTATTGCCTAAAACTATTAAGCATTTGAGATAAATAATAATTAATAAGTTAAATTAAAAAAACAATAATTAAGAAGTTGGCTACCAACAGAGCCATCTGTCTTCCTTTTAGGTTTGGCATCAATTTAATAAGTATCCTCATCTGTTGTGCAAACTTGTTTTGTTAATCTAGGTCGGACGAAGATCCTGTAGATCCAAAGCAGGAACTTGAAAAGAGATGCAAGGCACCATGTACGCGACCACTTAAAGAATATCAGGTGATTTTGACTGAATGGAAATAAACCTTCCTTTTTCTTTTTCTAATTTAATGTCTGCTTCTCCATTTTTCAAGTTTCCTGCCTTTTGTGTTCTTTTCACCTGATACTTAGTATTGCTAAAGCCTAAATGAAATTTTCTATGCATTTTACATTTTTCAGTTTTTCGTTCGCTCTTCTTTTTGTTTAAGCTGTTATTACAATCTGATTGGAAGATTTGTTGTACTCCTTGTAAAGTAGAGCAATGCAGTTTATTTACCAATTAAATAATCGTGCACTAGACAAACATATACAGATCTGCTTTCCCATTCCATTCCATTTTGATGCTTCTTATGTTCTTGATATTCCAATAAAATGTTGAGCACCTTTAGCATTTAAGGATTATTACTACAAATGCAGGTGTGAGATAAGCGATCCACATCTGTGAGATAAGGATCACAATGTGTGTGTGCATATCTTTTGCACATTTGTCATCCACATATTTTTACACTGAAGTGAAAAATATCTACATAGAGCAATGTTTGATCTAGAATTTTCGAGAATAGATTTTGTGAAGAGTGATTTTTTACTTCTAATAGACCATGAATTAGATTAGAATCATTCTCAATGTGTCCATAAGAGTGATACCATTTTTTTGTTGGGTTTGGGCGGAGACCAAATATCTTGACAGCGATACCACAACAGATATACTTACTGACAAGAGAGTGAGATTGACCCATCCAAGAGAGAGAACACAGGAGTGATTCCCCCCAACAAGGTCGTGGAGAATGTATGGTTAAAAAGTAAGGAAAATTTATCGATTGATGTGCAAAATTATTTTATTCAGAGAATGTAAGGTTAAAAATGAGCGTGGACAAAATGAGTTTTAAAAAATCTGTACCAAACAGAGGCTTGATAACCATAAGAAGTGATACCTGATCATAAGAAAGGGAAAGGGCACTTTTGACATGTCTTTTGCTTCATGTAGAACAGCTTTTGGAAGAAGTTATTTTAATTTTTGTTTAAAAACTAACTTTTAAAAGCACTTCCCATTCCAGAAGTGCTTTTAGTGGAAACCAATAAACCATAATGGACCAACTTCCCGTAAAAACTCTTTTAATTATCATAATTATTTTCATAAAATTAGTCAAATGGGTCCAAAAGCAGCTCTGGGGTCTCAGCAGCTACTTTTGGCTTTTCAAAAGCCATGCCAAAAGGCCAAACATACATAATGATATATGTTCTGTACATTATGTTTCAATTGTTCATTGGGATGTTTACTTGCAAGAACTTGATAAAAGTTGAATATATTTGTTCTAATGTATCTTTGGGTTAACGTTATCATGGAATTACTTGTCATGTCAGGTCAACAAACATAAAAAATAACTCAGGTATAAAGGAGCGAGTTTCAATTATGGATAACTTCTTGTAAATGGGTAATGTTAATTAAGAAAAGTTTCTAATGGAAAGCAGTAGATGATAGTTGATATGCTTATTCCTCTGGGAGAGATGTTTTTAGAATTTAATTTCTTTGTGTGTGGTGCAGTGTATTCTTACAGGTTGCCATATTTTGATATTTATAAACTAATGCCTTTTTTTCATTGACATTTATGGATGTTATGGGATTTCTGTAATTTTTTTTGATAATCATGGATGTTCGGGCCAGCTTACGCGCACCTCGACTAATCCCACAGGGTCCTGAAGTTTATGGTCTGGTACTCACATCAGTGGCTCTGAGGGGATTTGAACTGGTGATCATTGAGGAGCAAACTCAAAGTCTTGACCAATTAAGCAATCCCTCAGGGTTTTCTGTAATTAGAATCCACACAACTCTTTTGACATTCCCCTTTCCCCTTCGCTCTTGGCCTTGCCAACTGTACCCCTTATTGCCCATTGTTCCTACATCTCCACGTCCACCCACTTCGGAACATCTTGCAATTTATTTTCATCCTCTCCTTGTTCAGATTTGCTTTTGTATAGGCAACCACTGGTTACCTCATCTATGCACACCAAATAGATGGAAAATAAATTATTATTTTGATGGGACAGAATGGAGCTCAAAAAGCTCAGCTTAATGTTGAATTGCTTCAGCTAATTTCTTTGAAGTTGGGGGATCGTAATTTTGGACCAAAGAATCCCCAGACTTTCCACCATTTGATGAATACCTGTGTTTGTATGCGTATTTTGAAGAAAAGAGATGGTAATATTACTTGCTACAAGGCAGTTGACGACTTGACAACAAGTCATGACTCGCTGCTAGGCAATGGGTCTAACTCTCACCACACATTATTTGCAACTAGACAATTGATCTTTACTTTCTGATAGGCAATTGATGTGTTGCTCATCAGTCACAACAGATCAACTAATTAACCAATTCAAGGTTGTCGAGCAATTGAGTGTGAAAATCAGACATCTGGAAGAATTTTTCGTCTGGTGTCTAAGGAACTTAAATTAGCATTGACATGAGACGAATATGAGCTTTATATAGTAGCTTGTTATATCCATAACTCATGAACATCCTTTTCTGTTTGTGTGGCATTCGTTTATGGCTTGGGTGCTTCATGTACTCTTTTCTTTCATTTTGCTACCCTATACTGAAAGCTATTGTCAATTGCAAGTGCTAATCTAAAGTTTCTGATAGGCATGTTCTAAAAGGATCCAAGGTGATGAAAGTGGGCACAAGCACTGTACTGGACAGTACTTCGATTATTGGCAATGCGTTGACAAATGTGTAAGGCCATCTTTCCTGTTAATATTTATTCCCCTGCCCCCTCTTTTTCGGGTATATTTCAATTTTATATTAATATTTTGTCTGTTTTGCTGCTGACATTGGTTTTTAATACACAGGTTGCAACAAAGCTATTTACTTATCTTAAATAACTGGGCAATACCTCATTGTTGTGGTGGCACCAGATAATGCTCTTTTGTTCAAAATTGGTTCAGTATTATTCTATTTTTGCGAAAACCGTTGATGCTTGTATGCTGCTAGTTAGCTAAATGGAATGTTGAACTATGAGCACTGCATTGCTATCAATAAAAGTAAAATTGTGGGATTGACTTTTATTTGCAAATGAATGATGTTGCTTTTGTTTAACAACTTACTACCAAGTGTTTTGGAAAATTTTCTTTGTTAACTTCATAATTCATTTGCATGCTAGTCTGAGAGTTTCCTTAGTTGCTCGTTTATACCTTTTTAGCATCATAGCTCTTGTGTGCAAATCCTATGTGGAACTTGAATGCCACTAATGGTTCAATTGTCGAATAAATAAATCAGGCATCACATCCGTAATGCCACTAATGGTCTAATGCTGATGTTTGGTATGTTGTGACGCATACTTAAATGGAACCTGAACGAAATATCCTTTCTTTTCTTTTCTCTCTGTCGGACCACCGGTACATTTTGGGAGACATTAGCGAACTTTAGTACCACAGTATGATGTTCTATATTGGTATTGCCCCCCTTTTGCATGCGGATATATTTACAGAAAATGATTTTTTTCTTTTGCTTCTAGAGAGAATTTTCGTATGCATATACTTTGAAATGAAAAAAAAAAAAAANAAAAAAAAGAAAAGGAAAAGTCATGGGTAAGTTTTGTCTAATTCGATTCAACCCTTTTGTCTAATTTGGACATCTTTTACATATTTCCAAAAATATCATAAATCCAATTTTTTTCTCTCTCTCTCTCTCTGTGCTTAGACGACGAGCGTGTTTACCGTTCGTATTCAGATGTAATCAGAAATAAAGAGAGAGGACTTGAAATATTCCATAATGGGTTGGTTATTTAAGTCACGACGATCCTTCACTTTCATTCGCGAATTGTCACCACACGTAATCCTCGCAAGTTTCGTGCCTTGTTTTCTTCCGGTTCAATTTGTTTGTTTTCTAAAACCCTCGTTACAGAACACAATACAAAGACATATCTTTAATTTGGGGAACAGCAGGATTAGAGGTCCTCTGCCAATCCGATGGCACCCAAAAAGCTTCTTGTCGCTGATCACAATTCCAATCCTAAAACCAAACTCGGCCCACCCGCCACGCCGCCGAATTCCGCTTCATCTTCGTCAACAACCGCTCTACAGTCCGATAAGAGGACCAGGGACCTTCCAAATTTATCCGATTGTCATTGCTGCGGGATGCGAATCAATCACAGCAACCCGGAAGATCGGCTGCAACCATTGGACAGTGTCTGGCGCATTGTTCTGCTCTGTAGAAAATGCAGTAAGAAAGTTCAATCAGGCCAAACATGCTCTTACTGCTTCAAAGAAACTGCGAATTCAGGTAATATTGTTAAATGTTGTGATTGTGGTCGCCAAATTCACCAAGATTGTGTTAAGAATTATGGGGATTGCACGCCGTGGTGTTATTTGGGGTTAGGGTTTAGGGTCTGTGTGGATTGTTGGGTTCCGGATTTGCTAAAGAGTTGTGTCAGGATTCATAGGAGGAGTGATCGTAAGGTTGTGGTGAAATCTTGTGCAACTGAGGGGGATTGGCAGAAGGTGAAGAAATATGAGGTGGAGAAGAAGGTGAAGATGGTAGACATTGGAATGGAGAAGGCTTTGAGGAAGTCTGTGGAGGCGAAGAATGCAGTGAAGTTGGCAGAAAATGTGTTGGATAAGAACGGTAAGAAATGTAATAGTGATAGTAGCGATGCAATTGAGATAGTCGATGATGTGGAATTAGCAATACAATTGGATTGTACAATGAATAGTTCACCAAGGACTTTGAGGAATAAGTGCATAGGGAAGTCAAGTTGTTTCGAAATTTTGAAGAGTAGGGATTCCGTTAGTTTGTCGGCTAAAAGATCAGGTTTAGGAAGGAATAATGGTGAAGGTTGGAATCCGGACACGTGTATTAATGTTATGGAGAACGAAATACTTTTAGGGACTAGCGAGAATGATTCTTGCCTTCAAGCGAATAAATTGAAACAGGGACTAGTAACTTACAAGAGGGACAGCAAGAGGAAGTTATGGCAAGTAGATGTCAACGACTTTGTGGTTTCTGAATCTAAGTGTAGTCAGCAAGATGATTCGAGGGACGAGTTACATTTGAATGGCTCTAAGTCTGGGAGTCAATTGAGATTCAATGGTGATATCTACAAGCGGGACAAAAAGAGGAAGTTATGGCATATATATGATGACAATGCCATGGTTTCTGAATCTATTTCTAATCTGCAAGATGATTTGAAGTACAATTTACATTCAAATGGTGCTAAGCCTTGGTGTCCGTTGAATAGTAATGGTAATATTTACAGGAGGGATAAAAAGAGGAAGTTGTGGCAAGTAGATGATGACAGTGTCATGGTTTCTAAATCTAAGTTTAACCAGCAAGATTGAGAGTGGCCTTTGATCCCAAGTGATGCAATAGAAAGATTTAGTCAAGAGCCCATAATTTACAAGCGCACTAGGTTCAAGTTGAAGGCATGCCAAGAAAGTGGCAAGGCACTTGTATTTGGAGAATGCAATTCTGGTCTTTACAACAGAGTGACCTTGGACAGTATCATCGGCGAGATGATTTAAAACATGAGTTGCCTTTGGAAGACAGTAGTAATAGTTGTACAGTAAATGTGATGCCGAGATAACTGTCTAATGGAATTTACAAAGCAGCTGCATTCTGATGCATCTCAGAATGAAAACCACGCCTCAGTTGTTTTTTTGGTTAATAGAAAGATTAGTTGGTTTGTGAAGTGTGATAACAAATTGATTTTGTCAGATGGAAGCTCATACAAAGAAGAGCCCTAGGTAGAACAGGTATAAAAGTTGTTTGTGACTCCTAATTTTTCTTTTACTGATGAAATTCAATGTTTTTACATGTCCCAAAAATTAAAAATACTACAACCCAAAGTACAAAAATATACCACAATAAGGAAACACGCCCAATTTTCTGCAGGTATTGGCCGATATAATGTAATCATAGTAATTTTGGGCGAATGTTGATTAAGCAAGTTGCCAGAAAGTAAAAGGAAAAACACCTAGGAAACAAGTAGCAAAACACAATAAAAATTAAAAACTAAAAGAAGTGACATGACATGGTATTAGTTTTGGATGTTGAAGTATTTTTGTTTCCTTTTAATGGTTGAGAGTATACCCTATGGGCTAATAGAGATTTCACTAGCTTTGTTAGTTAGAGCTAGCTTTTCTATCATTTCATTGTCTATGAACTTTTTTCTTTTAATTTCTCTAGGACAGCGTCCATCACTTCTCGAATGCGGTTCATATTATTAAGTTCGGGATACAAGTTTATTAATTCTTGGGTTGATTTATAGTCAACATCAAGTCCTACCTCTCCCTGGGCCATCTCCTTGGTCAAAGCTGCAAAGTCTACATTTTGAAAATCGAGAGTAGGAAATTTTTTTACAATACTTGGGCGATTGGAGTATCGTACAAGCTTCTCTTGAAGCCGTGAATCAATTTTTTCTAGAATCTCATTATGAGCTACTGCACCCTGATCGTGAGCCGGATTGGCATGAGATGCAGTCGTCTCCTCCTCCGCCTGCTCCGGAAACAGGATTGGGGCTTCATCGCGCCCCACCCTTGGNATCTCATTATGAGCTACTGCACCCTAATCGTGAGCAAAAGAAATGAAAAATCTAGAGGAAATCAAAGCAAAAAATTGGTGGCCTGCCGACAATCATCTGCTATCGAAAAGCTGCTTGATACTGATGGACTGTGATCACACTTCAATTGAAGATGTAGAGAGCTAGGGCGCTATGTCCTTTCCACTTAATTATCTTCCCTAATCCAGTTTTTTTTTTTTCCTAGTTTTGAGGTTTGGTATTTGTTCGAAACACAGCCCAAACAACCGATAACCGTTCTGATCAAGAGACTAAAGCAAAAAACTGGGATCAGTAAAATATGCTCTAAAAGAACAAGGCTGTGAGGTCCCCCAATGCGCACGTCACATATAGGCAGACCGTAAGGTGTGTGCCATGGGCACTTTTGAAGACACTGCTTGCATGGACTGCCTTTTCCTATAAGACTGCTAATGCAATGTTTTTTTTACTAACCTTCATAATGGATTATTGGTTCATTGGCATGTCTTCTGATGGAGGTTGTTGAAAAATAGTTCTTTTCTTCTGTAAAACAGGAATGTGGATGGTTGATTGTCTCGTCACTTAAAGATTGTCAACTATCTGGTTTGTATAATGCTAGAACTGACAAATTGGTATTTGAGTGCTTGGTGACTCCTGAGACCACTTCACTAGAACTGTAAATGGCACTGTGGTTAACAATTCCCGTAGCTTTATGCCTATTCATTTGATTCCATAATTACTCTCCCCGTAGTTGCCTGGAACAAGATGAGAAAAGAAGGGTCATCACATTCCCCCAGTTTCATAGGTTTTGCCCCTCACTTTATATTTTGGGTCATCTAATGAATTGCAAGATTGCAAGCTTTGAGATCTATGGCCGATAGTGTGATGTGTTTTGACTTTGTAATATGTAGGAAGTTGCTATATATGAAGCTTTCATTCTGTAATAAGAGGCGACATAAATTTTTTACCATCACGTGCATCTTGTTCTGTCATCAAGAGACAGCAAAAATTATTGAAGGATGCATATGCGACAAAGCCTTGAAATTTGTGTATTTTTTGGAAAATATAAATTTGTTTTATAAATCTATTCATCGTTTCTGAAATATGTTTTCTTGATTAATGTTCCCAAAGTACTTGTTGTGAACTATCTATCACCTCAATCCCGTTCCCGTAAAAGAAGCATGTGAATTGATTCCACAATCTCGAGTGAAGTTGAAATTAGCACGTATTTAGGCAATTTTTCTTTTGTCTCGAACTGATATGATAAGAATTGAATTCTTGACTCTACATTACTTTCATGTTTATCTTGCCTTGTGTTCTCTATCGGTTTAGGGATTTAAGAATGTCAATCTGACTCTGGTTCGAGCGGCCTAGGAAAAGTCCGAGCTGGCTCAACTCGCGGCTCGTTGGGACCGAGCCCCGGCTCAAATCGAGCCTCATTTTTTAGCATTGGCCCGAGCCTGCTCGTGTCTTGGAAGTAGGCAGCTTTGGCTCGGCTCGAAAAGGCCTAAGCCTAAAGCTCGAGCCAAACCCTCATTTTTTTGGTCGAGCTTTGGCTCGACTCGAGCCAAAAAAGCTTGATTCGTTTTTACGTGAGTCGCCAACTTTTTTGGTTCGCGAGCCGGCTCGGCTTGTTTACATCCCTAATTGGGTTACTTGTTTCAAGGTATTATGTTGACTAGTCTTGTAAACACAGTCGATGAGCTTAGTATAGTTTTTAAATATTATGGGAGCATTTCGATTCCAATTTTTGAGCTTATATGATCCCCGTGTCTTAAACTTTTGTGATGTGGATCTGGTGCCTCCCTCTTTATGAGACACTTTTGTGATGTGGATCTGGTGCCTCCCTCTTTATGATGAAAAAATCTATGATTGATTATCAAAAGCACCAAACTTACCAGGCAGCGACTCGACAGTACAATATACAAGATTTTCACTAGTTTTTTATTTTTTTTATTTTTTTATATGGTATAAAGATATCCAGCTCCTCTACAAAATAAGTTGCCCAATGTTTTCAAGAACTGGTTTGTTTGCTGATTATTCTTATCCTTGGTTTTTATTTTCGTAATCAACATTTGGATCCAAGTGTTCTCTAGTTTCCCTTCCAAGTTTTTTTGCATTATCGCTAGACATGCCTAGGCTAGAATTGATCATAAACAAAGTTTATATCGAAATTATTTGTTTGGATACATAAAATATGTTACAGTTGAAACCTTATATTAAAATTAATATAGTAGATTGATGGATCACGAAATAAATTCCAATATATAGATAATGATACTCTTAAGGATCCATTTGATACCCTTAATTTTCCAAGGATTTCACACTTCAATGGTGTTTGATGGACCAAATTTTGCATGGAAAATCTTTTCACACTTCTCCCTCATGCGCCATATTTTCCTCACTTTTGGGGAAAATCAATTTGTGGGAATTGATTTTTCAGTTGATTGTAAAAAAATTTTTTCACTTTAATGGACAATTTTCATGTAAAACAAAGTCAAACGAACACTAAATTTTGATATAAAAAAATTTCGTTTTTTTTTTAAAACTTTTTGGCAATGGAAACAAATTTTATAATCAATTGTGAAAAAATTTATCACTTTAGTGGACAATTTTTATGTAAAATAAAGTCAAATTAACATTAAAAAAATTCAAAATTTTAAAATTCTCCACGTTGAAAATTATACCAATCAAACACACTTAATTATCAGTTCCCTGAAAAACAAATTCTAGGGAATTATTTTCTTTTCACCCATTTTTCACCATTGCAATACAACGGACTCTAATTGTAATTGATGGTAGAAGGAAGACGAATTGTGATTTCTTCGATTTAACTTTTTCAGTTAAAGTGTCTCTGTGGGGATGGGGTACCTTGTGACAATAATTTGACTCCTTTTTTGGGATATACACGCAAGTTTGGAAAACATATTGAACATCAATTAATTATAGCAGTTTGAGGAAAAAAGTTTACATGACGTTTAACATAACTTTATTGAATTCACATTATTCTTGTCATCTTGATGCATGTGTATGTGAACTGGATGTCACTAAATTTAACTAAAGAAAAAAAATATAAAAATCTTATCATTTCAATACTATTTACTGTATATAGCCTTGATGCTAAAAATTGCAAAAGGAAGAATATTTAATTTTTATTACGCATGTCCATGTTTTGCCTTCTAGGTGAAACCTCGACCCCCTAAATACGGTTAGAAGTCTCGATAAAAGTTGGATCGTTCATTCAAAGAGATCTCGAGCCACTCAAAAGTAACGATTTGATGTGGCCGCACTTACTTTGTTTCTATCTCTTATCACCTCGAACGTCAAGGTAGCACGATTTGACCGACTTGAGATCTGAAGTGTCGTGATTTAAATCGATGGACGATGTGGAAAATAAGAGCGTCGAATCGAATCGAAACTTTTCTCTCAACCTAGGGTTCTTAGGCCCACCCCACCTCGTATGTAAACACACAAAATCCCCAAAAGCCCAATTACATATAAGTTCTTACATCTTCCTCACAAATTATAAGAGCAAGATACACACAGAGTAAATTAATTACTACACCTCTTCTTTAATTCTACTCAAAGCTAATTATAATAATATTAACCAGTATTACTGATGACTCATAAAATGGTACCTCTTTTTCTGATACTGATTTTGAGTTGTTTCATTGGGGCTTCACAAGGCCTCCGAGTTGGCTTCTATGCCGACACCTGCCCCAACGCCGAATCGATTGTCCGCCGCGTCGTCAGTGAAGCCTCCGCCTCCGAACAAAATGCTCCGCCCGTCTTGCTAAGACTTCACTTCCACGATTGCTTTGTTAACGTCTCTATCTCCCTCTCCCTCCCTGACTTGAAAATTCTGCATGCAATGAGTATTTCTTGATATTCATGTGTATCCTTCTTTTTATATACTCTGTTTTCTTCAGGGCTGTGATGGGTCAATTCTGATAACCACTGGCCTCGAAACTGACGAGAGGAGTGCATTTGGGCATCAAGGAGTGCAAGGGTTTGAAATTAT
Source organism: Fraxinus sp. D2006-0159 (assembly GCA_903798375.1). Taxonomy (NCBI): domain Eukaryota; kingdom Viridiplantae; phylum Streptophyta; class Magnoliopsida; order Lamiales; family Oleaceae; genus Fraxinus; species Fraxinus sp. D2006-0159. The sequence goes on from CAIGRQ010014789.1 coordinate 23,053, forward strand.
AGAGAGGGCAAAGGCTCAATTGGAAGCGACGTGTCCAGGAATTGTTTCTTGTGCAGATATAGTAGCCTTGGCTGCTAGAGATGCAGTTTTTTTGGTAATTAACACTCTTTTTACATGTGTGTGTGTGTGTGTGTGTTTTTTTTTTCCTTCTCTAATATATACACATTAATGATTCAGACAAACGGACCTGTGTACGAGGTTCCGACCGGTAGAAGAGATGGACTTGTGTCAAACAAATCTTTGGCAGATAATATGCCAGATATTACCAACTCCATTGACACGCTCAAAGCTAAGTTTTCTGAGAAAGGGCTCTCAGGGGAGGACCTTGTTCTTCTCAGCTGTACACTCTCTCTCTCTACCTTTCTCTCTCTATATGTATTATATATATCTACGTGTATCTCCCTCACACTGGCACGTACACAACACAGAAAGAAACATGAAAGCCAAAACATGCAGATTTTGTGTTTCTCTCAGTCGGTAGACATTACAACGGATATGAGCAAGTTTTCACCAATGCGTGACACTTCATAAATATAGAACTAATTACTGAAAAGCTCTGTCCAAGAAATTATTTAAATATAATTTTCAACAGAAGTACAAGTTCATAAATGACAGTAAGACTTTAAACAAATGTTGTCAAAATCAATCGAAAAAATTACTTGTCTACTTGTATATATATAAAAGTTACGTATGTATGTATATATCAGTGTTGTTCATCTAATTACAGTGAAGATGGAAGAGCCTTAATTATAGTGTTTTCCAATTTATTGCATTAATTCGTGTGGCCCATTTCTGTTGCATTTATGTGTTAACTTCTATGACTCTCAGCTGCACATACAATTGGGACAACAGCATGCTTCTTCATGACAAATCGGCTTTATGAATTCACTGCGGGTGGTGGCTCCGACCCCTCGATAAATCCCGGGTTCCTACCGGAGTTACAAGCTACTTGTCCTCAAAACGGCAATCCTAATACTCGATTAGCTATGGATCGGGGTAGTGGCCAAACGTTTGACAAACAAATTCTGCAGAACATTAGAAGTGGCTTTGCTGTGCTAGAAACTGATGCTAGGCTTTATGAAGATGCTGCAACCAAAGGAGTTGTGGACTCCTATTTCGGGTTCTTTAGCCCCTTTTTTGGACCATCATTTGAGGCAGATTTTGCAAAAGCAATGGTGAAAATGGGCGAGATTGGTGTATTGACAGGTTCGGAAGGAGAAATCAGGCGTGTATGTTCAGCTTTTAATTGATAAATTGTGTAATAGTCTCATGGCATGTTCGCTTAGGCCAACATTTTGGACAATCATTAGACAAGTTGAAAAAAAGAAAAAAAAAAGAAAAAGAAAAAGAGGAATTTAATAATTGTGTATTTTCGTGAAGTATTGCTAGTAGCTAGTGCATGTCATATACATTTATCTTCAATCAATATATCGAAACTAAATTTAGAATCCGTTTGATAGGGATTTAATTTCTCTAAAAGTTCTTCTAGTCAGACAAAATATTTGTAGAAAATTATAAAAAATTTCAAAAACAGATTTTGGCTTTTTAAAGGGTGTTTTGATTAACACCATGTGAACTTAAATATAAAAGTGAAATGTTAATAATTCTTATATATTTAATGATTTTACAACTCATTGCAGAGGACAAGTGATTGAGTTAAAAGAACCGTAATACACAACAATATACAAGACTTTTCTGTAGTCTGCATTCTACAGGACTGAAATTCTGGGCAGCGGCCAAGTCACTATGCACCTCATGTGAAATTTCCTTGTCTTCATGCAGTCTGCACTAGCCTGTGGAATAAGACAATTCTTAATTAAGCAGACAATTAATCTAGTTGTACAAATTTTGTTTATAATAAGTGTTGACAAGATCTTGGTTATTGATTTACAAAACTGTTTTTGAAATAATTGGCTTCGATGTTGACAACATATAATTTGTAAATCAAATTTGCCAACCTAGTTTGTACACATAGTATTGATTCGTAAGTAGATACGTGTGTAAATTAATAAGTGTTCTAAAATACGTAATGCATGACGATGTGTGAAGGACAAGTTATGTATTAAGCGTGTTTAGGCGAGGCATAGATGTAAAAAGTGTAAAAAATGTGTTTTTTATTTTTATTTTTAATCAATCACATTTAATAATTAAAAATAATACATACCAAACAACTAAAACAGAATTAGATGAACTTTATACATTTTTCCGAAAGTCTCCAACAAAAAATTAAGTTTCAAATGTAAATTAGTCTTTAAATTTTAATTTAAAAGAATTGTAATTTTTTTTTAAAAAAGATAATAATATGCGCCCACCTAGGTGCGCATTAGCGGTCAACGATTACATTTGACTGCTAAATAAGGAGTCAAGCCACTTGGTTTGGCGTTTTCGCTGCGCATCGTGCTTGACGTGCCTTTTAAAATACGGTTATTATCTCTACATATACTACACATGTAAATGATTTTCGAAGCGATATAAATTGAGATGAACATACTCATGGAATGCGATTCACTTTCAAGATGCCTTGAAATAATTGAGGCAAATTTAGCTATCCGACGGGATATGACGAGTAGAGGTTGTCAATATTAGAAAGGAATATCATTCAGCGGTAAACTGTCATCTTGGTGTGGTAAAAGTCTTATCAATTTGAGCATGATTACTTCCAGTTTGTTATGACTTGGCCCTTTTGTGGTAGGTATTGGAACGGAGTGCGCCATCATCTTTGTTAAATACATAGTTTGTGAGGCAAGAATAAGTTGCCATATTGTCAATTTCCTCCCGTGATGATAAGAGACTAGAAGATATACGATTTTGATAACTGTCTCAAAAGCACTCTGTAAGTCATTTTTATAAGGGTTCGTTTGACAAGATTTTTGAAAAGTCAAAAGCTACTTCTGAGACTAAAAAACTACTTTTAATATATTTGAATAATTCTGTAAAGTATTTTGTCTAACTGAAAAAAACTATTAGATAAAACTGATATAAAGTAGCTTCAAAACGAGCCCTAATTAACATCCGTGACCATATATTACTGCTAAAGTTCATCAATGCTGGATCTGCAGAATAAGTTAGCTGTCAGATTCTTGATATCACGCAACAGGATCAATCTGCTTTAGTCACTTGGTATTGCCTGCATTCGTTGGTCAACGATAATTTTATGACTATGGTGTATAAAGTTTCAAGCACCGTAAGCATACCCTCTCGTATATATATCATATGTCATTCACCTAGTGATTATGTGTTTTTCCATTTGCACCATAAATGGATGACAAAGAATTTGACAACCTTTCACATACGTGCGAGTCCCGCGTGAATGAAATATTCCAAAAAACGTGGGCCCTCCCCCTATTTTGAGTGTTCGGTCAAAATGTACGTCAACCATTTTCGATAAGTGTAGCATGATTGTAGTGATTACTTTCATACGAATGTTAAAATTGGTTGTATCTTGACCAATATATTGGTCAAAGAAGCTGATTCATGTAGTTTATTAGCACCGAATTAACTAATATATTGTCAACTACTAATGCAAGCCTGATGATTTCTTTTCCTGTTTGTGGTAAGTTTTCATTTACACAATCTTTATTCTAAATGGCATTCTGAAGGGAATTACATGTTTCAGTGGTTAATCTTAACAAGATTTGTGAATGAACGGCTGGAGACGATTGCTTCCAGGATATTTTCTGTGGCCAAAATCAACGATCCGGTTAAACTCTCCGCCACCGGGACCAAATACACTCCCGGGAACTGTGATGGATCCAATGTGTTGTGCAAATCCACAAGTTGTTCTGATTGCTCCCCATGGCCTGTTGAATTACTTAGAGAGCAGAAGAAAATGATATCTGTTCTTGCAGTTTATGTGAGGTCAGGAAAGAAATTATTTTCTGGTGCACAATTCCATTTATGCAATATTCTGATACCCCCTGATTCTTTCTCAACACCAGTCTGGATAATTATCGTAGTTGAATCTATGTAAGCCTGTATTGAGGTTGTTTTGTAAGAGCATAAAAGAGTGA